>JALMQS010000102.1:1356652-1412694 GCA_024734495.1 Forficula auricularia
CCTATCAAACTTAAATCACAATTCGAAAGAAATTATTTATGAAAAAGAAATCGCAAGAAAATAGAAAAAAGTGTTTCTCTTTAAGAAAGTTGTTTTTTATCGGAAAATGAATATTTTCAAATTTATTTTATCTCTCGGAGATAATAATGTAAAGAATGAAATAAATGCGTTTCTACCGTACTTTAAAATTAATTTATCTGACGTAGAAAATAATAATTAAATATTAACTTGCTCTTAGATAAAAAATTTAATTTATTTTAATTTATTTAGATTCAACTCAAGCGCTGACATCATAACATATATTAATAAGTATTTTAATTAATAAATAATTAACCGACTTCAGAAAAGGAGGAGGTTCTCTATTTGACTGAATTTTTTTTGTGTCTATGTTCTCTCAGATATCTCCGCCAATTGTGAACCGATTTTGAAAAAAATTTTGCATTGGGTTCAGTTTACCTTCCGATTGGTCCCATTTTTTATTGGTATTATTAGACCATTTTTGTTAGGTTTGTTCAGGCCTAACTTCTTTGTTTATGAACCGATTTCGATGATTCTTTTTTATTGGAAAGGGAGTATTTTAGGGATGGTGTCATATTAATTTGGTCAAGTTCTGATGATATGATCACTATTAATAACATCACTAAAAAGAGACAAATAAAAATAATTTTTAAGAAAAAATAAAACCGACTTCAAAAAAATTAAATGCAACAAATAAAATACACTAAAAGGTATAAAATAATTATTATCTTATTTAGTTACAACTAAACGACGAAATATTAACATGAAATTACTTTTTGAAGTCGGTGCCAAACAAACTATACCTATAAGCGAGTGTACTCTCCAAATGTACTAAGTAAGATCCGTCGAGTGCGATTCATAAAAGGTATATGTTTGGCACCGACTTCAAAAAGTAATTTCATGTTAATATTTCGTCGTTTAGTTGTAACTAAATAAGATAATAATTATTTTATACCTTTTAGTGTATTTTATTTGTTGCATTTAATTTTTTTGAAGTCGGTTTTATTTTTTTCTTAAAAATTATATGTATTATTATTATTATTACTTTTTTTTACAGAAAGTATATGAGAAATGATTTTCCTATAAAAAATGTTAAATAATAATGAAAAATTTATGTCATCTTTAGGTGAAGTTCAAATATGGAAGTATATGAATAATTTTTGAATTTTTAGTGAAATCACATATAATTGATTATTATTTTGATTATTTATGTCCATCGATTAAATTAATAAAGTTGTTGTAGGGAAATACAGACAATATCTTATGCAAATAATTTTTATTATTTTTTGCCAACGTTTCGTCAACATTGTTTACTTCCTCAGGGCTTCAAATAGTTTAAAATTTCTAAATGTAAAGATCAATATATATACAATATATATATAAAAAACGGATTCTATTCTATTGTTTTAAAAACAGTGTTGCCTCATTCTATGTATTTCTGTTTTGTTTAATGTAATTAGTACATGGAGCCACCGAGCGATGCACGGTAACCCCTGACCCCACCCCTCCCGAAAGCACACACCTCGCCCCCACCACAGAACCCCCACTCCGCCCCACCCCACCACAACCGAGCCTCCCACCCCCGGATACCCCACAACTGCACCCCACCTCCCACATCCACCCCACCCCGGACCCAGTTTTTGCATTTCTAGCTTTCTAATGGTCCACATATATATTATGTGTATATTTGTTTACTCGTACACCAATTTGCCCACATTCGTTCATATTAATAAACATTATAAAAAAATAATAAAAAAATAATCGTATAAGTTCTGAAATAAAAACATAAAATTAAATAAGATTTGTTTCCAAGTTATATAAAAAAAGCCACTTGAACCACTTTATTTGTAAACACACCTGTTTTATTATGATTTAGACACCTGTTAATTAAAAACAAACAAAAAATTCCTTATTTTAATATATGTATTAATATTTGCTATAACCTATTAGTGGGTTTTAAAATTAAAAAACCAATTAATAAATAAAAGATAATTGAAAAAAATGTAAACAAACTTTTTTATTGAGATTTTCATCTATCAATAATTACTTTAATTAAGAAAAGATCAATTAAGATTAAATTTGTCGAGGTCCAGAACTAGCCAGATCGCTTTCTCATCCTCAAAACATGTAAATAGAATTTGTTTCATCAAAATCGGTAAAGCCGTTTTCAAAACTCCTTCACACTCTCAAATGATTTAAATTGACTGAGTTTTTAAATCATATATTATTTTTCATTTTGGTGACGAAAGAGGGGAAAAATATTAAAATTGTAAACGCTTTGTTCGATCTAGATCAAATTTAAGACACTAGAATAATGTAAAATCGCTACAAAAATAAACTGCCTAAAATGAACAAGTGGGGGTGAAAAAAGGAGTAAAAAATTCCAATTCAAAAATATTTGTTCGATCTGGATGCATCACAGAGGAGAATATCAGATGAAAATATTAAAAAATTAGTTGTAAATCCTACCTTGGTTCAGAGATGAAGAGAGAGAGAGGTTCCCTGGAGAACGCATTGTTCGTCGTGGAAGCATCACAAGTGGAATAGAACACGATCAAAAGAGGCTGAAAAGACAATTAAATATATTTTTAATTACATATACGTATATAGATATAGCAAAAGAAATAAAATCAGATGAAAATACAATGTGCTTAAGAAAATATTAACAAAATAAAGATTTTCATGGGAACTTATATTATTCAAAAGTTAATCAATCTATATAATAAAAATGAATTTCTGTTTCTTTGTAAGCGCAGATCTCTCAAATGCCTGGACCGATTTGGCTAATTTATTTTTTAAATGTTCGTAATAGTCCAATTCAGATTAATACGTAAAATAAAAATTGGAAAAGTTGCCCGGAAAATTCAGGAAAACTAAGAAAAATTCAGGTTAGGCAACATAGCTTGCCAGACAATAAAAGAACTAAACGAGCAAAAAAAAACCTGTTTGTAAGATTTTTGAGTGTCATTCATTCTCAATAGTTCTAACCACATTATCGTTGAAGTAGAATTTAATAATGCAACAAAGATTTAAAAAACTATCTATTTTTTTAAAGTACATTTAAAAACAAAAATTAAAAAATAAACTGCAACGGATCGTTGCTAAACTTTATCCAAATTCATTTGAAATATTAATATGTTTATTTCTTTATTATTAATCAGATATCACTTGCAATTTGCAGTTCATGTTGACTTTAATTCAAAAATAATGATCGATTCTCTTTTAACAGTCGAGGAATAACCATTCTACATTCGATTTTTGACGTTTCGCTTTTTAATGGTAGCCTTTAGTGAAGAAATGGAGGAATCGACTTAAAATCAAAAATAACGATCGATTATTATCTAATACTAGAGGAATAACCTTATTGCATTCCATTTTTGATGTTTTGACTATTAATGGAAACCTCTACTGAAAATGTAGAAGAATCGACTTAAAATCAAAAAGACTAAATTCTTTTATGGCAAACAACTCTAGCTTTCTAATGGTCCACATATTATGTCTATATTATTTGTTTACTCGTACACCAATTTGCCCACATTCGTTCATATTGATAAACATTATAAAAAAAAAAATAGGAAAATAATAATAAAAAAATAGTCGTATAGGATTTGAAATAAAAACATAAAATTAAATAAGATTTGTTTCCAAATTATATAAAATAAACTGCAACGGATCGTTGCTAAACTTTATCCAAATTCATTTGAAATATTAATATGTTTGTTCCTTTATTATTAATCAGATATCACTTGCAATTTGTAGTTCATATTGACATTAATTCAAAAATAATTCTCATTTTAAGAGTCGAGGAATAACCATTCTACATTGGATTTTTGACGTTTCGGTTTTTATTGGTAACCATTGCTGAAGACATAGAGGAATCGACTTAAAATCAAAAATAGCCATCGATTCTCATCTAATACTTGAGGAATAACAATTCTACATTAGGTTTTGACGTTTCGATTATTATTGGTAACCATTGCTGAAGACATGGAGGAAACGACTTAAAATCAAAAATAACGATCGATTCTTATCTAATACTAGAGGAATAACCTTATTGAATTCCATTTTTGATGTTTTGACTATTAATGGAAACCTCTACTGAAAATGTAGAAGAATCGACTTAAAATCAAAAAGACTAAATTCTTTTATGGCAAACAACTCAAGCTTGAGTTGTTTACCAAAAAATTTAGTCTTTTTGTTTTAAGTCGATTCTTCTACATTTTCAGTAGAGGTTTCCATTAATAGTCAAAACATCAAAAATGGAATTCAATAAGGTTATTCCTCTAGTACTAGATGAGAATCGATCGTTATTTTTTGATTTTAAGTCGATTCCTCTATGTCTTCAGCAATGGTTACTAATAATAACCGAAACGTCAAAAATCCAATATAGAATGATTATTCCTCAAGTACTAGATGAGAATCAATCGCTATTTTTGGTTTAAAGTCGATTCCTCTATGTCTTCAGCAATGGTTACTAATAAAAACCGAAACGTCAAAAATCAATATAGAATGATTATTCCTCAAGTACTAGATGAGAATCAATCGCTATTTTTGGTTTAAAGTTGATTTCTCTATGTCTTCAGGAATGGTTACTAATAAAAACCGAAACGTCAAAAATCCAATATAGAATGGATATTTCTCAAGTATTAGATGAGAATCAATCGCTATTTTTTATTTTAAGTCGATTCCTCCATGTCTTCAGCAATGGTTACTAATAAAAACCGAAACGTCAAAAATCCAATATAGAATGATTATTCCTCAAGTACTAGATGAGAATCAATCGCTATTTTTGGTTTAAAGTCGATTTCTCTATGTCTTCAGCAATGGTTACTAATAAAAACCGAAACGTCAAAAATCCAATATAGAATGATTATTCCTCAAGTACTAGATGAGAATCAATCGCTATTTTTGGTTTAAAGTCGATTTCTCTATGTCTTCAGCAATGGTTACTAATAAAAACCGAAACGTCAAAAATCCAATATAGAATGATTATTCCTCAAGTACTAGATGAGAATCAATCGCTATTTTTGGTTTAAAATCGATTTCTCTATGTCTTCAGCAATGGTTACTAATAAAAACCGAAACGTCAAAAATCCAATATAGAATGATTATTCCTCGAGTACTAGATGAGAATCAATCGCTATTTTTGGTTTAAAATCGATTTCTCTGTCTTCAGCAAAAAGGTAACGGATAAGAAAACAACGCAGTTGCTATGGTTACTCATAAAAATTCCTCCCAAATTTTTAGCATTTCACAGAGAGAAGCCTATCCATTCTTACTTAAGCAAGGCTAAATGAGCTATATTAAAACTTTCAAATGAATAAATTTTAAAGAATTTAAAAAATTAAAAAAAGTAACATCTTACTCTAGAGTAAAGTACTTTAAAATATAATTTTACTAAAAACTTTATTTAACCTTTTTTGTGGTCCCCAAGGTACTTAATTAGGATATTAAATTTCATCAAAATTGGTTAAGTCATTTTCAAGATATTTAGAAAAAACTAAAAAAGTACTGAAATAAAGTACTAATGTTTGTGGGCCGATATGTACCAAAAACTAATCAGCGCTTCATTTTGTTAAACTAATGGTAGGTTTTCAATTTCATTTCAATCGGTGCAACGGTGTGGAAAAAATCGTGGGCCAAAAAAACGATAACATCCATCCATACATCCATCCATCCGCACGCACTAAATGAAAAAATCGCACTTTTTGGCCTCTCGACGAGACCCCATGTAATTTTTGGCAAAACCGCCACGTGCTAAAATTCAACCTAATTGAATACTACAATTTGTGACTTTAATTGAGTCCATGGGTTCCGTAGTCTTTACCTGAGGACCCTTTGAAACCACGCTTGCCCCGAGAGCGATTACAATACTTTACCCATGCTTTGCATTGGATAAAGTAAAAAAGCCACTTCAACCACTTTATTTGTAAACACACCTGTAATGTTATGATTTAGACACCTGTTAATTAAAAACAAACAAATAATTCCTAATTTTAATATAATCTATTAATATTTGCTATAACCTATTAGTGGGTTTTAAAATTAAAAAACCAATTAATAAATAAAAGATAATTGAAAAAAATGTAAACAAACTTTTTTATTGAGATTTTCATCTGTAAATAATTACTTTAATTAAGAAAAGATCAATTAAGATGAAATTTGTCGAGGTCCAGACCTGGCCAGATCGCTTTCTCATCCTCAAAACTTGTTAATACATAGAATTTGTTTCATCAAAATCGGTAGAGCCGTTTTCAAAATAGAACTACAAATATATAAATAAATATATAAACAAACAATTTTTGCTCGTTTAATAAGAGTAGATAAATAAATTATTTTTCCAGCAGAAGACACACTCTTTTATTGTCTCCTTTAATGAAAGTTGTTCATTTTTTTCAATTTCGATTATTATTAGTAACCATTGCTGAAGACATGGAGGAAACGACTTGAAATCAAAAATAACGATCGATTCTTATCTAATACTAGAGGAATAACCTTATTGCATTCTATTTTTTATGTTTTGGCTATTAATGGAAACCTCTACAGAAAACGTGGAAGAATCGACTAAATTATTTTATGATAAACAACTCAAGCTTGAGAATAAAGGATTTTTTTATGAATAGATTCTATATACTTTTGTGTCGAGCAAAATGAATAATAATTGTAATTTTCAAGTCTTCTTATCTATAATAATACATACATATAACATAACTTTTTACTTTATCCAATGCGAAGCATGGGAGAAAGTATTGTAATGGGTCTCGCGGCAAGCGCGACTTCAAAGGGTCCTCAGGTAAAGACTACGGAACCCATAGACTCAATTAAGGTCACAAATTGAAGTATTCAATGAGATTGAATTTTAGCACGTGACGGTTTTGCCAAAAATTACCTGGAATCTCGCCGAGAGGCCAAAAAGTGCCATTTTTTTTGGAAGTGCGTGCGGATGGATGGATGGATGGATGTGTGTTATCGTTTTTTTCGTCCACGAATTTTTCCACACCGTTGCACCGAATGAATTGAAATTGAAAAACTACCAGTATTTTAACAAAATGAAGCGCTGATTAGTTTTTGGTACATATCGGTCCACAAACATTAGTACTTTATTTCAGTACTTTTTTAGTTTTTTCTAAATATCTTGAAAACGACTTAACTAATTTTGATGAAATTTAATATCCTAATTAAGTACCTTTGGACCCATAAAAAAGGTTAAATAAAGTTTTTAGTAAAATTATATTTTAAAGTACTTTACTCTAGAACATATTAATATTTCAAATGAATTTGGATAAAGTTTAGCAACGATCCGTTGCAGTTTATTTTTGAAGGAGACAATAAAAGAGTGTGTCTTCTGCTGGAATTATAAATTTTATTTATTTACAACGAGACTATAGTTTCGAGGGCTTTGTCCTCTTCATCAGTCTATTACATATCATAAATTAATTCCTGTGAATCCATTGTAATAGACTGATGAAGAGGGCAAAGCCCTCGAAACTATAGTCTCGTTGTAAATAAATAAAATTTATAATTCCAGCAGAAGACACACTCTTTTATTGTCTCCTTCAATATATAAAAATTCTGCTACTCTCGGCAAAAACTTTCAACTTTTTTTTTATTTTCCCCTTAATGATAACAAGTGGATTTTTAATACATTTTAAATATTTGTTTCATCTTATTTGTTATGAGTGTATATTGCAGTTAAATAGAATCTCAAATTATATCTATTTAAGACTTTATAATAAAACAATTATATTTATTCTCTGTTACTAATAAAACATCAATAAAGCAGCCACGTGGGGGTCCAGGGGGCGAAGCCTTAGGCAGGCCTTGAAGCTAGTATTATATAAAATTAATAAATAAATAAATAATAGATAAATAAATGGGTTACCTTGGCGCCCTGATGTCTTCGGCGAAGAAGCAATCGCCCGACTGAAGATCTCGCCCAGACAAGGATAAAGTCCCGTTAGAGATAACGCCTGGCGCTCGCTCGGTTTTCTGCAATGATAAATAAATAAATATTATTTACGCTATTTAAATATAATACTCTGAATATTTATAGTATTATTATTTTTTTTAATTAATCATTTATTATATCTATTCATCATTCTAAATTAAAAATGTGTAGAGTAAATCAACATTTTTACATTACCATACAGGGTATGGTCAAGTATTGTAATCGTGCATGAAAAAAGTTGGTTTTTTCCCATCTTTTTTTCAAAATATCTAAAAATCGGCTGAATCCATTTCGATTAAAAAAAATTGAGCAAAACCATGGCATTTCGCTCTACAAAAAAGCTTTAATAAGTGAACATCGAAAAAATTATATTTTTTGAGATAATAATTGTTTTGTCAAAATGTCTGTTAGTTAGTTAGTTACAAAGAGAAACAAAGAGGTTGTCCTCTGCTTGATGCAAATAAACATATACACATATATATCAAGATGATATATCTGTATATATATTATTTATTTGTTTGAGACTATAGTTTCAGACTTGGTCTTCATCATCAGTCTTTCTTCAATTATAAATGTTTTTCATGGAGTCAATATCATATGGATATTGAAAACTTGGTGTTCCTTCGTCACTGGAATGCTAGAAAGTTTCTAGCATTCCAGTGACGAAACACCAAGTTTTCAATATCCATATGATATTGACTCCATGAAAAACATTTATAGTGAAGAAGACTGATGATGAAGACCAAGTCTTCGAAACTATAGTCTCAAACAAATAAATAATATATATATACAGATATATCATCTTGATATATATGTGTATATGTTTATTTGCATCAAGCAGAGGACAACCTCTTTGTTTCTCTTTGTGAATCAACAACTCTGCTACTCTCGGCAAAACAAAAACTTTTCAATTAGTTAGTTAGTTAGTCTGTGCGTTACCAAATTTGTGGACGAGCTAGCTCAAAAACTAGTGTGAATATCGAAACCAAATTTCACACGTAGTTTTGGTCCATTAAGATTAAGAGCTGATTTTGGTACATGTCGACCTAAAATTAAGGGGGGTGGAGGGGGGGGGTTAAAAATTAAAAATCTAGGTCGTTTGAGCTAATTCAACCAAATTTTGTATACATAATCAGTGACCCTCCAGAGTTCTAAAAATGCAAAAACTAACCGCCCAAAATGGGGGAGGTAGGGGATGGAGGGTCAAAAAATGAAAATCTTGACCATTTACCAAACTCAATCAAATTTTGTATACATAATCAGTAGTTCCCCAGAGTTCTAAAAATGCAAAAACTAACCGCCCAAAATGGGGGAGGGGGTGGAGGGTCAAAAAATGAAAATCTTGGCCATTTACCAAACTCAACCAAATTTTGTATACATAATCAGTGTGCCCTAGGAGTTTAAAAATGCAAAAACTAACCCCCCCTCCCCTACATGATTATAAATAATTTTATTAAATATTAATGTAAGTGAGGGGCTTGGTTGTATGGCAAAGTCAAGTGGATGGCCACATCAGAAGAGGTCAGCTTATTTTTTTTAATTTATTATATCTATTCATCATTCTAAATTAAAAATGTGTAGAGTAAATCAACATTTTTTCCTATGTCATAGGGTTATCGTGAGAGTATTGCATTGTATTTTTGAAATATTTTAAAAATGGCTAATATTACTAATTTGATTTACGAAATTTAGGTCTACAAGAAACCCTGTATACATTGAAAATTTTATATTTTTAGAAATAATAATTATTTTCTAAGATTCTTCCAAAATTTAAAAGTGACTGACTATCTATTATGTGTATAATTTAAATTTTATTTTCCTTTTTGCTGGTTATTGGGTACTTGGACATGAAATAAAACTAGAAGTTAAATTTTTTTTATTAAATATTAAATATAAGTGAGGGGCCAGGTTCTATTTTAAAGTCAAGTGGATGGCCATATCAGAACATGAAAATGGCTAATATTACTAATTTGATTCACGACATTTCGGTCTACAAGAAACCCTGTATACATTGAAAATTTTATATTTTTAGAGATAATAATTACTTTTCCAAAATTTAAAAGTGACTGACTATCTATTAGTGTATTATTTAAATTTTATTTTTCCTTTTTGCTTGTTATTGGGTACTTGGACATGAAATAAAACTAGAAATTAATTTTTCATACTGTTGCTACGTTTCGCAGTATATTTTTCTGCTTCCTCAGGCAATTTTTGAACTTAACCTATTCGTAATAAGCTAGTGGTAGCCTCAAGAGATGGCCACATCATTTATTATGTTTAATTGTAGAAATAAAACACTTATGAATCTCTAATTCAATCAAACTCCAATTTCTGGATTTCATTTTATTTATTTATTTTAAATAATCTAAAAATATAAATAAACTGACATGTTATTCTGTCTGGCAATCCACTTGACTTGACCATACAACCTGGCCCCTCACTTTTATTTAATATTTAATAAAATTATTTATAATTATGTAGGGGGGCGGGAGTTCTGTCTGAGGACCCAGGGATTATGTATACAAAATTTGGTTGAGTTGACAAAACAATTTTATTATCACGACAAATATAATTTTTTCAATGTTCACTAATTAGGGCTTTTTTGTAGAGCGAAATGCCATGGTTTCGTTCAATTTTTCTAATCAAAATAGTTTCAGCCGTTTTTGAGATATTTCGAAAAAAAGAAGCAAAAAAACCACTTTTTTCATGCACGATTACAATACTTGACCATACCCTGTAATTACCTACAAGGGCGGATCCAGGAATTTTTTATGGGGGGGGGGGGAGAATGTATATAAGGTTCCCGATGTATATAAGATCTACTTTTTATCTCGGAAGTGTGTCGCGATCGAATTGTCCAAGCGGGGGGGGGGGGGGGGGGGGGGGTATTTTCAATTTTAAAATTTTTAAAAAAAATAAATGTTTTTTTTACAAATTTTTAAGTTCATTAAAATAAAAAAATTGTTATAAATTCCCTGTCGATTTGGCCGCCGTTTTTTGGCTACTGCGTGCGACGCACGTCTTGCACTCCCGCCAGGCACGGGTCTGTATGGGGGGCGATCGCCCCCTCCGCCCCCCCTGGATCCGTCCTTGATGGTAAAGTAAAAAATAGGATAACAAATCCTTTGAAATGCATCCAGTCCCTAATGAGATTTCGCACCTTGTTGGGAACTAGTCCTTTTCTCTTTTTATTTTGTGTATAATCATGTCATTTCATATTATATTTTTTAAATAATAGATAATATTATCATCATCAATATTAATTTTCTTAACGTGTCTTTAAAATCCGATTAATATTTTTTTGTTGATCTCTTGAAAAACAATTTGAGTTAAAAAGGAACAAACAATGTTTGAAAATGAAGGAGATGGGAAGCTGGAGGGGAAAAGGAAGCTGGAGCTGGAGCTGGAGCTGGAGCAGAGGCCGGATGGGAGAGAGAACATCACGAAAGAAAGAAAACAGCCAGCAGTAAATTAAGAAGAAAAGGCAAGAAAATAAGAAATTGATTAGCCCTGAAAAACTCAATATTAGAAGATAATTGAAATTAATTTACAGATAACAAATAGTGGATTATTTTTAGGGGTCAGGTTGTATGGTAAAGTCACTCAGAACACGTCAGCTTATTTTTAACCGACTTCAAAAAAGGAGGAGGTTCTCTATTCGACTGAATTTTTTTTTTTTTTTTTTTTTTTTTTTTGGCGCCTTTGTTACCTCATATCTCCGCCAATTGTCAACCGATTTTGAAAAAAATTTTTGCATTGGGTCCAGCCTAGCTTCCGATTGGTCCCATTTTTTTTTTCGATTTTTTTCTATAGGTATTAGACCTTTTTTATTAATATTTGCTATAACTATTAGTGGGTTTTAAAATTAAAAAACCAATTAATAAATAAAAGATAATTGAAAAAAATGTAAACAAACTTTTTTATTGAGATTTTCATCTGTCAATAATTACTTTAATTAAGAAAAGTTCAATTAAGATTAAATTTGTCGAGGTCCAGACCAAGCCAGATCGCTTTCTCATCCTTGTAAATAGAATTTGTTTTATCAAAATCGGTAAAGCCGTTTTCAAAACTCCCTTCACACTCTCAAATGATTTAAATTGACAGGTTTTTTAAATCATATACTATTTTTAACCGACTTCAAAAAAGGAGGAGGTTCTCTATTCGACTGAATTTTTTTTTTTGTGCCTATGTTACCTCATATCTCCGCCAATTGTCAACCGATTTTGAAATAAAAATTTGCATTGGGTCCAGTCTAGCTTCCGATTGGTCCCATTTTTTTTCGTATTTTTTTTCATAGGTATTAGACCTTTTTTATTAGGTTTGTTTAGACCTAACTCTCTTTGTTTATGAACCGATTTCGATGGTTCTTTTTTTATCCGAAAGGGGGTGTCTTAGGGATGGTGTCATATTAATTTGGTCAAGTTCTGATGATATGATCACTATTAATAACATCAGTAAAAAAGAGAAAATAAAAATAATTTTTAAGAAAAAAATAAAAACCGACTTCAAAAAATTAAATGCAACAAATAAAATACACTAAAAGGTATAAAATAATTATTATCTTATTTAGTTACAACTAAACGACGAAATATTAACACGAAATTACTTTTTGAATTCGGTACCAAACAAACTATACCTATAAGCGAGCATATCCTCCAAACGTACTAAGTAAGATCCGTCGAGTGCGATTCATAAAAGGTATATGTTTGGCACCGACTTCAAAAAGTAATTTCGTGTTAATATTTCGTCGTTTAGTTGTAACTAAATAAGATAATAATTATTTTATACCTTTTAGTGTATTTTATTTGTTGCATTTAATTTTTTGAAGTCGGTTTTTTTTTCTTAAAAATTTTTATTTCTTAATGTTGCATATCGGAGAGAGATTTGTTAGCGATTGAGTTCGATTTCTGAGGGGACGAAGCCCTCTGATATTCAATGTAAAAATATTTCTACTAAAATCGATCCTAAATAAAGTAAATTCTTAGACAAATTGATTTTTTAAACTGAAAGTTTCAATTATTTTCGTTAAGCAATTTGAACCGCGAAAGTTAAATAATATGATAAATATATATGAATCTATATATTTATACTATATAAACAATTTCCTATGTTAATTCTACATTAAGAAAATTATTTTATTATTTTTGAAAAGGAAAAATAAATAGAGCATCCGACGGGTTTCGAACCCGTGTCTCTCTCCTTTACGCGAAGAGCGGCTTAACCAACTAGCCCACAGATTCTCCCGCCGAATAAGCTCTTAAGTTGGAATGTCATTTTTCTTTTTCGCGGTTTTTCTATTTATAGTATAGTTACTTAATTTTTAGACAAATTGATTTTCTAAGAAAAATGACATTCCAACTTAAGAGCTTATTCGGCGGGAGAATCTGTGGGCTAGTTGGTTAAGCCGCTCTTCGCGTAAAGGAGAGAGACACGGGTTCGAAACCCGTCGGATGCTCTATTTATTTTTCCTTTTCAAAAATAATAAAATAATTTTCTTAATGTAGAATTAACATAGGAAATTGTTTATATATAGTATAAATATATATAGATTCATATATATTTATCATATTATTTAACTTTCGCGGTTCAAATTGCTTAACGAAAATAATTGAAACTTTCAGTTTAAAAAATCAATTTGTCTAAAAATTAAGTAACTATACTATAAATAGAAAAAACCGCGAAAAGGAAAAATGACATTCTAACTTAAGAGCTTATTCGGCGGGAGAATCTGTGGGCTAGTTGGTTAAGCCGCTCTTCGCGTAAAGGAGAGAGACACGGGTTCGAAACCCGTCGGATGCTCTATTTATTTTTCCTTTTCAAAAATAATAAAATAATTTTCTTAATGTAGAATTAACATAGGAAATTGTTTATATATAGTATAAGTATATAGATTCATATATATATTTATCATATTATTTAACTTTCGCGGTTCAAATTGCTTAAAGTAAATTCTTTTTTGATATTATAATAAATTTGAAAAAGAAATTACATCTAATTTGTGTTTGTTTAAATATAATTTTAATGGGAAAATCTGTTATTCACATTAAAATTAAACAGTCTATTGAGAGATTATTTACATATATATTACACATTGATTTATCATATGGCTGTAGTATATCTACTCGTATAGCATAATCCGATTCTATATTAGCATATAAATAAATCATGTGTTAAAATTTTCTGACGAGCAATATTTCCATTAAATGATTAAAAGCAATTTTATTTTAAATTTTTATTTAGATAACTCAATAAGTAGGTAGAGTATTTGTATATTTACTATTTCAAGCAGAAGACACACTTCATTCGTTGTATATACATAAAATCACTTCCATTTTTTTACTTTACCTTACAGGTTTTTTTTTTGCTTCTTTTTTTCGAAATATCTCAAAAACGGCTGAAACTATTTTGATAAAAAAAATTAACCGAAACCATGACATTTCGGTCTAGAAAAAAGCTCTAATAAGTGAACATCGAAAAAATTATATTTTTTGAGATAATAATTGTTTTGTCAAAATGTCTGTTAGTCAGTCTGTTAGTTAGTCTGTGCGTTGGTCCCTTGAGGTTAAGAGCTGATTAGATTTTGATGCATATCGACCAAAAATTAAGGGGGATGGAGGGGGGTTAAAAATTAAAAATCTAGGCCATTTGTGCAAACTTAACCAAATTTTGTATACATAATCAGTGGGGCTACAGAAGTCTAAAAATACAAAAACTAACCGCCCAAAATGGGTGGAGGGGTGTATAGTCAAAAAATGAAAATCTTGGCTCTTTTACCAAACTCAACCAAATTTTGTATACATAATCAGCGGGCCCACAGTAATCTAAAAATGCAAAAACTAACCCCCCTCCCCTTACATGATTATAAATAATTTTATTAAATATTAAATATAAAGTGAGGGGCCAGGTTGTATGGTAAAGTCAAGTGGATGGCCACATCAGAACACGTCAGCTTATTTTACTTTACCATACACGGTATGGTCAAGTACCTATTGTAATCGTGCATGAAAAAAGTATTTTTTTTTGCTTCTTTTTTTCGAAATATCTCAAAAACGGCTTAAACTATTTTGATAAAAAAATTGGACGAAGCCATGACAATTCGGTCTACAAAAAAGTCTAATAAGTAAACCTCGAAAAAATTATAGTTTTCGAGATAATAATTGTTTTGTCAAAATGTCTGTTAGTCTGTGCGTCTGCAAAATTTTCTGGACGAGCTAGCTCAAAACCAAATTTCACACATAATTTTTCTGCATTGAAATTAAGAGCTGATTAGATTTTGGTGCATATCGACACAAAATTAAGGGTGGGAGGGGGGCTTAAAATTTAATATTAAAATATTTTTAAAGTATAATACACTATAAAATGAACCTATAATAACGAAAATATTTTTTTACATAATCATCGGGCCCCTAGAACACTAAAAACACAAAAACAAACCCCCAAAATGAGGGGGGGGGGGTCAAAAAATGAAAATCTTGGCTCTTGTACCAAACTCAACCAGAAGTGTATGATAAAGTCAACTGGATGGCCACATCAGAACGTGTCAATTAATTTATTTATTTATTTTTTTTATATGTGAAAGTAAAAAATTATAAATAATAATAATAATATCGGATTTTTTCATTAAAAGGAGAAAATGTTGTAAATTCACACTACTGATGTAAATACATTACTAATGAAGAGAGAGTCAAATAAATTGATTACGAATGAATTCATGATTTTTAGTTTAATTAAATATAATGAACGAGCTTGGGCTGGTGCCCTGGCGGGCGGCGTCTCGGTCCAAAAATGTTGTTCCTCTTAAAAAACCACACTCCAAATGTATACCTGTAAACCCCCAAAAATACACACGTCTCTTAAAAGTTTTGCCTCATTTTCGTCCTGACACAGCTACAGAAATGAGGCTCTAGATATGAATATGGAAGTATTTTTTTTCTATAATCTACAGCATTGTGATATTTTTTGTGTGGAAATAGATTTATTTAAATAAGTGGAATCGTGTGAGGAGGAGAATTATATTATATCATTTTTTTAAAATTTGGGATCGATAATCGATATAAGGCTCCAAATATTTAAAAGATATCAGGTGTTGTTTGTATGACAGGCTGCTCCATCCAGTATTGCCATGAGAAACTCATATGGACTCAATTGGAGTCTTTCATTTCAAAATTCGAGTCCAAATTACGATTATATTTCAAATTTGCCGCAAATATACCGATGGCGCTCCCCGTCGGCAGCATTACGTCGGCGTTGCTACAAATTAATCTAGGCAAATATATATAGTATACGCTTTTGTTTTTTTTTGATTTGAAAAATATTGAATGATAAAATATTTATACACAATAGAAAATTGGAAATTTAAGGAAGTGGAGGGGGGGGGGGTTAAAAATTAAAAATCTAGGCCGTTTGAGCAAACTCTACCAAATTTTATATACCATATATGTGTAAAATGTATAATGTGTAAACTCAATTTTATATTAACTGAGGATGGGTACAATCAGACCCGAAACATGTATTAAATATATTAAAAATTAAAAATTATTCAATATATGTGTGTGTTTAAATTTGTTTACTTGTGGTGTTACAGTGATTGTTGTAAGAATAAGGGATTTGATTAATTAAAATTTTATATACATAATCGGTGGACCCCAGAAGTCTAAAAATACAAAAATTAACCGACCAAAATGGGGGGGGGGGGGTGTAGGGTCAAAAAATGAAAATCTTGGCCATTTACCAGACACAACCAAATTTTGTATACATAATCAGTGGGACACCAGAAGTATAAAAATGCAAAAACTAACCCCCCCTACATGATTATAAATAATTTTAGGGGCCAGGTTGTATGGTAAAGTTAAGTGGACGGCCACATCAGAACACGTCAGCCTTTTTTTTAAATGTGAAAATATAGTACTAAGAACAATTGAATTTGTTTTATTATATTTTATTTCGATAGCCGATAAATTGAAGTTTTTAAATCTATTTTTACCTCTTTAAAATGTTATCTATCTACTCTTATTAAACGAGCAAAAATTGTATATTCATTTGTTTATATATTTGTATCTTGGTTATATTTTGAAAACGACTCTACCGATTTTGATGAAATTCACGGGTTAGGGGGTTTTTGGGGTGACAATTCGATCTGTCACGGTCTCATCTTCGAAAAAATTGTTTTTGATGGGTGTTTTTCGTAATCAAATTAATTATTCTCAGGTAGACAAATTCCATTCTTAGGGTTTTAAAAAAGGTTTCCCTTTTCCTTTTGTACCCAGGCAGACAATGCGTTGCCTTATTTCATTGTTCTAAAATGCCTTGAAGAAGTATTGTGTTTGTGGTTTGTTGTTCTCTCTAAACGTTAGAATTATTAATAAACGTCTTATAATTGTTTTTATTAAAGAACCTTATTTATTTAATAGAATAAAAAATAATCAAGAATTTATTTAAAAATATATTTCGCATAAGCAGGTCTCAATTTTCTGAAAAAATAACACAGTGGTCGAATACATTATATATATTTGTATTTTTTTTAATTTGAAAACGGCTTTCAAATAAAAATCGACCTTTTTATCAGAATTTTAAATTAAAAATAATATTAAAATAAAGCTTTTAACTGAAGGAAGAAGTTACCGAGCATCGCTCGGTGCCTCTAGGTACTATTATTTATTAGCTAGAGCCTCCACAGCAAAAATGTCCCTTTCATGCTACCTCTAATTGGACATCATCCTATGCTAGGTCATTTTCTGTTTATTCCGCGAAGCTCGGGAGTAAAATTCCAGCAAGTGTGAGAGGGGCGAAGTCTCTCGGCGCTTTTAAGGCAAGGTATTTCGATCTATTAATGAATCAGCAGAAGGCTGGTTGATGGGTGGAGTGAGGCTGAGTTGTTGTATTTTAAATTTATTTTGTTCATGCAGATCATTTTGTGTTATATATTTATATATATATATTTTTTTGTATTTCGATTTCTTTTGTCAATTAATTTCAATAATTTTTTTTTCTTTTATTTTTAAATGTTAAATGAAATTGTTTTTGTACTCTCTAGGTTGAATTGAATTATTGTAAGCAGATCTTTTTTTTAATGTAATATAATTTGTTTCTGTTATGCTCCAGGAGAATTTTATTCTCACTTATAACGAGAGCTTTTTTTTTGCCGAAGTAAACTTGACATTTTAATGAGAATTTTGTTGCCTGGCAACTAAACGAAAAAAACTACCTGTGAAAAAATTACGAGTCCGTAGGACGAGTAATTTTTTCTGGTAGTTTTTTGAGTTAAATTGCCCAAAGGCAACAAAACTCGAATTATAAAATATCAAGTTTACTTCGACTCAAAAAAAAGCTTGAGTGTAATTCGGTAAGACAATTTAATGAATCAATACGTAAATCACAAAATTAACAAAATTAAGACATAAATTAGTTTATTTAATTTAGAGGAAAAGTACAATTGTTAAAAATACAATTCTTATAAACAACTTGATAAAAATAAATAGGAAAATAAAAATAAAATAAATAATCGTATAGGATCTGAAATAAAAACATAAAATTAAATAAGATTTGTTTCCAAGCTATATAAAAAAAAGCCACTTGAACCACTTTATTTGTAAACACACCTGTTTTGTTATGATTTAGACACCTGTTAATTAAAAACAAACAAAAAATTTCTAATTTTAATATAATATAATAATATTTGCTTTAACCTATTAGTGGGTTTTAAAATTAAAAAACCAATTAATAAATAAAACATAATTGAAAAAATAAAGCTAGGTTCAGTTTTGTCGCTGGAAAAGTTAGAGTAAACTTGTTTCGCTGTCATAGTGACAAAAACACCGTTGCTTATGGGACTTTTAGTGTATGAATTAAATTGTCAGAGCAAAATAAAATCTATTTATCTATCTATCTCGCCTATAATTTATTGTTGATGATTTGAAAAATCTTAGCATCCGAGTAAAAGAGAACTAAATTTTGCAAAACACCCTGTTGGCAGGATAAAATGAACATGGCGCGACCAATCGCCTCCACTACTTGGGCGATTTTAATGTAAATTCAAGCGTCTAACTCGATTTCCTGCGCGTAATTAACCGGCCGGTTGCTTTGCTCCTATTCCCTCCCGGTCATGTTTATGCAATGAGCCGAGGAGACCCCAATCTTCCCGATCCTTCACCAGGGGGTTCTTCTGAACCGACCACCAACAAAATAAAAATATTATATACCTATATATATTTAGCATGTTAAAATAAAAATAAAATAAAGCTAAAAAAAAACAAAAAACAAATGAGAATACACGTTAACATTCTCCTCAAATGAGAAAACAGAATGGTTTAGAATTATGGAAATTTCCTTAAATTGGCTGAAAGCTTATCATAAATAAAAAAAAAATGACAAAATATATAAAAAAAAAAGATCAAGTACTACTTTGGAATTCTAGTAAAGAAAACGGATTTGACCCTTTGCAGAAGCATTTCATGAATAATATATTGCTTTATAATCTCGAATAAATTAAAAGTACCTGGAGCCACCGAGCGATGCACGGTAACTCCTGACCCCCTCCCGAAACCACACACCTCGCCCCAACTCCGCCTCCCACCCCCGGATCCCCCACAACTGCACCTCACACATCCTCCACACCCCACACCCAGTTTTAGCATTTCAAGCTTTCTAATGGTCCACATATACATTATGTGTATATTTGTTTACTCGTACACCAATTTGCCCACATTCGTTCATATTGATAAACATTATAAAAAAAAAATAGGAAAATAATAATAAAAAAATAATCGTATAGGATTTGAAATAAAAACATAAAATTAAATAAGATTTGTTTCCAAGTTATATAAAAAAAAAGCCACTTAAACCACTTTATTTGTAAACACACCTGTAATGTTATGATCTAGACACGTGTTAATTAAAAACAAACAAAAAATTCCTAATTTTAATATAATATATTAATATTTGCTATAACCTATTAGTGGGTTTTAAAATTAAAAAACCAATTAAAAATAAAATGATAATTGAAAAAAATGTAAACAAACTTTTTTATTGAGATTTTTCATCTGTAAATAATTACTTTAATTAAGAAAAGATCAATTAAGATGAAATTTGTCGAGGTCCAGACCTGGCCAGATCGCTTTCTCATCCTCAAAACTTGTTAATACATACAATTTGTTTCATCAAAATCGGTAGAGCCGTTTTCAAAATAGAACTACAAATATATAAATAAATATATAAACAAACAATTTTTGCTCGTTTAATAAGAGTAGATAAATAAATTATTTTTCCAGCAGAAGACACACTCTTTTATTGTCTCCTTTAATGAAAGTTGTTCATTTTTTTCGGAAATTAACCTATAGGTTTCTATTTAAAAAACAGAACTTGACCTTGAAATATCCTTGAAAACTAGTTCTAGGTCGTAGTTTTGTTTCGCTCTTGATATAAAACTACTTTTATTTGAAACTTTTTTTCATATAATGAATTGTTTCTGAGTTATAAGACTGTCTCAATTGTTGTAAATATATATTAGTAGTTATTTGTAAACGTAGAGCTAGTATAGAAATATGATAAAAAGCACCCTACGCTTTTTTACAATGAAATTAATTTTCTTTTCATAACTTTATTTTTATTTTTAGAATTTTTGAAAATTATTGAAACATATTGAGTTAGTATACTTTTTATAACAGTTGAATGAAATATAAATTAAAAGTTATTTTCTGATTTTTAGTTCGATTTGCTATTAAAGCGTGTTTTTTTTTTTTTTAGTTTTTTTAAACTATATTTTATTTAAAATAAAGCTTTCGGGAATTTCTATTTTCTTTTAAGGTTTTATCAAAACTTTTAACTGGATTTTTAATTTTTTCAAAATTATTTGACTTTAGAAAATTCTCGGTTTTTTCTTTGTAAATTTCATTGTCTAATATGCAAACTGTATTTCCTTTATCACTTTTTATCACTTGTAAGTCATTTTCCTTGATTTTTGATTTTAATAGATTTAAAGTTTTATAAATAAAATTAATAAATTAATAGGTATTTTGGACAAATTTTATATTTTATTAATTTTTGCACAAACGGACTTTATCAAGTGCTCAATCAATTAACATATTAAACGTACATAAAATAGTGAGAACATCGAGAAAACAATTTAAAAAATTTAAGTTATCAATCTTGAGTTAACATAAAAATAAATTTTTTTTTTTATTTTTTTTATTTTTATGTTAACTCAAGATTGATAACTTAAATTTTTTAAATTGTTTTCTCGATGTTCTCACTATTTTATGTACGTTTAATTTGTTAATTGATTGAGCACTTGATAAAGTCCGGAAACGGACGAAACGTTGTGCAAAAATTAATAAAATATAAAATTTGTCCAAAATACCTATTAATTTATTAATTTTATTTAAATAAAGAATGGACATTAACCAAATGAATTAAAGTTTTATTTTTCTTTGAAATTAATTTTGATATGATTTGACTGGATTGTTTTTTCAAAAAAATATAATTTCGTTATAAATAAATAAAATTTATAATTCCAGCAGAAGACACACTCTTTTATTGTCTCCTTCAATAAATAATTAAATAGATAATTGTTTCTAATTAAATAACGATTCCCTTTAAAGGGAATAGATGCCTACATTTGACAAAATGTCTAGCTGTCTCTCTGTTTGTCGTCCTTGTTTGCAATTAGGTTTTGATCTGAGAAAGCTTGCTTGGCCAGATTGCTTTAAATAATGGCTGTCCATCTGATTGTCTGTTTGTTTGTCCTCTCGACTATGTTTGTCTACGAGATTAAAGACTTAATCCCCTAACTTCAAGAAGTTGTTCAAGTCTGACTGTCTCTAATAGATTCAAAAGACTCGTTATCACAGGAAAAGAAAAAGTAAGATTGAATTGAAAATTCAGTTTCAATAAGGGTGTCCCCGTATCACAACGATAAACCGTGAACAGGGGATAGGGCAATTTACGACGGTCCTGAACATGAAATTTTTTTTTAATAAAAGTCTCAGTACCTGGAGCCACCGAGCGATACACGATAACCAAACGCCCCCTGGACCCCCCCCCGCAACCCCCCACCATTGCACCCCACCTCCTGCACTCCACCCAGTTTTTGCATTTCTAGCTTTCTAGTGGTCCACAGATTATGTGTATATAGGTATATAAATAAATTCCGTATAATTCTTTTCTTTAATTTACAACAATTTATCGAGTTTTTTAATCAATTATATAAATGTGTGGAATTCATTACCATCATTCACCCGTTCATCTTCATCATCACTTATCTTCAATCGTGGTCTCTTGGAATGTATTCGCGGGGGCGGGTCTCGGGAGTGACCGTATCTTTTTTGGCGTCTCTCTTTTATGGTGTATCTTTTCCCTCCTGCTGGCTCTCTCACTTTCCTCTCAACTTACTTTCGCTGGAGCTTACTTTCTTTCTTCTTTTTCGCACACACTTGTTTTTATTTTTCTCCTCTTTGTTTTATGTTAATTATTATTTTTTACTGCTCATATGAGGCAAACTGCCTCAGAGCATTGTGTAAAATTAAAATGTAAGAATTATGAATGAATAAATAAATAAATAAATAAATAAATAATAAATAATAATTTTATTGAAGAAATTCTTTACATGAAATAATGTATACTTTGTATTTGAGGCTTCGATTTCGGAGATTACTTTCCCACCATCGCATCAACTGTAATTGATCTTCTAGCTTGTGATAATATTTTTAGTAAGTGTTTTTTAATAAGAAGAATTTTAATCAATTAAATTAGGCAAATTCTAATATATAACAATATTTGGTATAAAGTATTAGTGGGTTTTAAAATTGAAAAACCAATTAAAAATAAAAGATAATTGAAAAAAATGTAAACAAACTTTTTTATTGAGATTTTCATCTATAAATAATTACTTTAATTAAGAAAAGATCAATTAAGATGAAATTTGTCGAGGTCCAGACCTAGTCAGATTGTTTTCTCATCCTCAAAACTTGTTAATAGATCTTGTTTCATCAAAATCGGTAGAAACGTTTACAAAAATAGAACCAAGATACAAATATATATATTTATAAACAATTTTTGCTCGTTTAATAAGAGTAGATAACCGGATAAATTTGTGTTTTTTTTTAGTTTTGAAAAATAAATCACACACAATTAAAATATGTCAATATTATTTTCGTATATTTAGTCGTTTTTCAACAGAAAATAAAAGGATTATATACCTATACTGTTTATTTTAATATTGTGGCTTCTCCTTCTTCAACGAAAAATAATAAAACACAGCCAAGTGGAGGAGGGTTCTTTTTGGCTTTTGTATTTAAGTCTTCAACCGATGCTAATATTCGACGAAGAGTGTAATTTCCGAGGCTTTTTTTTCTTTTATCCCCCCCCCCCGCCCCCTGAAAGAAGTTTCTCATTTCGAACGATTCATCAACTCGTAAAAGTGGAAAAGAAGGCAATTCGCAATCTCTCGGAATGTTACTTCAAGCGATTTTTTGAGCAGCGTCTTTTCATGTTTGGCCATTTAACAGTTTAATAGAATAACAGTTGCCACCGTTTGCTTTACCATCCATTCCGCAATCTCTACTTTTTTGAAAAAAAATAATTTTCTTAATTAAGAAATGACGGAGGAAAAATTGAAAACTTTTAACATTTGGTACGGCTTCCAAACTGGGTTTTCCGCTGAGTATTTTTTTAGATAAACACCACAAACCCTGTTGATATGACCTATTGCAAAAATAAATTTCCGGAAATGCTTATTTAAATAAAATACAGATTCGACATATTGGGGAATGTCCCTAGATAGGCAATGTACTTACTATTATTTAACTAAATCTCTAATTATAAATCCTGGGTGCCTTGTAATCAAATTGTATAGGTATAGAGGCGTATCCACGGGGGGGTGTCAGAACCCATTCTACTAAAATCTTAGAATTTGTCCGAAAAAGATTGATTGAATTCTTTCTCTTTAAAATAATTAATTACAATTATTTATTGAACACGAATATATAATAGTTTTATTTTATTATTTATTCGTGTTCAACTTATGTGGGATTTTAACAAAATTTAAACTCTAAAAGAAGTCATCTTTGAAAATGAATCTTCACATTTCAAACATTTATACACGCAGGAATAAGCAACAACAACAACAAAATAAGCTGACGTGTTCTGATGTGGCCATCCATTTGACTTTACCATACAACCTGGCCCCTCACTTATATTTAATATTTAATAAAATTATTTATAATCATGTAGGGTAGGGGGGGTTAGTTGTTGGATTTTTAGACTTCTGGGGTCCCACTGATTATGTATACAAAATTTGGTTGAGTTTTCCCAAATGGCCTAGATTTTTTATTTTTTACTCCCCCCCTCCTCCACCCCCTTAATTGTGGGTCGATATGAACCAAAATCTAACCAGCTCTTAATCGATTATGACACCTTCAGGGCGATGAGTGGGTTCCTTTGATTAATCTTATACCAATATTCAGCGCTAGAAATTGTATAAAGAAAAAAAGGTAAATATATTATGTAAATGTTCCTATAATTATGTAATACTCCTATAATTAAATTCACCTGACTATGTAAATATTTCTGTTAGTGGAGGCCCTCACCTGCGTGGCCCAATAAACGAAAAATCAATGCAGCAAAACTAGCGTGTGGAATTTGGTTTCGATATTCACACTAGTTTTTGATCTAGCTCAACAAAAGTTTGGTAACGCACAGACAGACTAACTCAGCTAACAGTCATTTTGACAAAACAATTATAATCTTGAAAAATATAATTTTTTCGATGTTCACTTATAAGGGTTTTTTTGTAGACCGAAATGCCATGGTTTCGATCAATTTTTTAATCAAAATAGTTTCAGCAGTTTTTGGGATATTTCGAAAAAAAGAAGCAGAAAAAACACTTATTTCATGCACGATTACAATACTTGACCATACACTGTATGGTAAAGTAAAAATGAGTTAATTCAATATCAATAACAGGCCGGGCCTGCCTGGCAAGCGCTAGATTGCCGAACATAGACCGAGTAATTATATTTTTCTTACAACAATAAGCAATTACATTAATTACATTGATGGCTTATAGGAGAACTGATAAGAAATCCCATCAGGCAGTGACCTCAATTCGTCAGTAGATGGACACCCAGCCATCCAGCCACCCCATTGGTGGTTTCTTAGCTGCTATCTTCGACTGTCCCTGATAACTTTCCCTGCTATCTTTCCTTTCTCTCGGCCCCGCAATCTTTCACCCTCTCCCTTAACTCGACACTCGCAGTAATGGACGTGAAATCGTTTACGATCTTCTCTCGAGAACAGGCCAGGCCTCTATGCTTCAACAACCCTCTCCCCCAGGAAACGAAAAACACACAGCGAGGAGGTCTTGTCGTCGAACGATAAAAATGTCAGCCAAGAAACCCTTGCATTGCCACCCCACACCCCTCTCTCTTATTTTAATGCCTTATAGAATCACAAACCAGAAAAATCTGAATTATTGAAATTACATAGTCTAAAGAGAGTTCCAATATAATGGTTAGCAAATTTTAAATAAATAATAGAGAAGCTATTACTGTAGCGTCTAGCTTATACACGATTTGCCCGGATCATATTTTGATTGTTTGTTATATATATATATATATAGAAAACCCACTTTCACGGACACAGTCATTCCCTTCTCATCTAATCACCCCATTAATACAAAATTTGCAGCATTCTATTCAATGATTCATAGACTCCTCAGTATACCCATGAATACTATAAATTTCAATAAAGAGCTTAACATCATTCAGAATATAGCCCTGAATAATGGATATAACATTTCGACTATCAACAAAATTTATAATAAAATCAAACGTAAATTCACTATTTCACACTTACACTCATTAGAATCGGGAACTGAAAAAATATATAGAAGAATACCCTTCATTTCTAATCATCTGACATCTCCATTAGCTTATACCCTTAGATCATATGGAATCACTCCTGCTTTATACAACAACAACAATTTAGGCTCCCAATTAATTAACAATAAAATAGACAAAATTGATAAATTAGACAAATCAGGAGTGTATAAACTAACTTGTCAAGATTGTGATGCTTTTTATATAGGGCAGACAGGCCGCTCATTCAAAATACGTTACTCCGAGCATGTAAGAGCTCTTAATCATCTCAATAAATCCGATAACATTAATTTAGATTCGACCTCAGCCTTCGCAATTCACTTACATGAATCCAACCATTCAACCTCTAATAATAACCCTATCCCCATTCATTTCGAAAGAAAAGGCCTTAAATTGGATCTCTTAGAATCCACCGAAATAAAAATAGCCCTCTCTAATAATTCAAATATTTTAAATAATCAATTGGAAGTGTATAAAAATACAATAATTGATTATATGTTATAATAAATTAACTAAACATTCCTTCCATTGTTCGCACATTGAATATACTAGGGTAATTGTACTCTCTCATGTACCTTTCAAGTTGCACCTTCTCAGGTACTTGTCCATTCGTTATTATAATAGCACGTATAGCTTCCTTTTAGCCAGTTCAAATCTTAATAGAAAATATTAATTCTTAGAACAACTTCTCCTCTTCCCCTACTTTCCCCTCACCACATACATTTAAAAAAAATTTTTAAAATTGTTACTTGTAAAATTATTTTTCCAATATATAATCAGTTTTCTTAGACTCCTGATGATGGGCTAACCCCCGAAATATATCGAATTCAAAACTCAATTTTGTTTTATTTCTTTTTTGTGAAACCTACCTCGTATCTTACTCAAGTTTTATTATTATATTAAAATGTTTCACCTAGAACCAACACCGAACTCATTAAAAGTTATTGTTTGTCATATGGATTGCCGCCTCCTCAGGGATATCTGTGAACTGACAAAAACACTGTTCGAGTGGGGGAGACGAGTCTAAAATGACACACTTGGGTAAAATGACATACTAGCTAGTTTCTCAACATCAGGGAAATTTGGAACCGAAACACGGGTAATTTCATGTTCAACAATTAGTATGCCAGCCTCTCCAGCAAACTGAGCTGGCTGGCGGTGTTAGTTGAGTCACAGTGGTCATTGTTTTACAAGATAATCCGCTGCCTCGGCCTAAAGTTTTTTCCTTCGATGGAATATCTTCTATAACTTGAAAAACAAATCTTATTTAATTTTATGTTTTTATTTCAGATCCTAAACGATTATTTTTTTACGAGCTTTTCGTGCGTGCATTCGGCACGCCCTCCAAGCTCGGCCCTCCGGGCTGGTGGCCTGGCGGACAGCGTCTCGGTCCAAAAATTGTATTCCTCTTAAAAAACCACACTCCAAATGTATACCGGTAAACTACCGAAAATACATCGTCTCTTAAAAGTTTCGCCCCTTTAACTTTTGAGTGGCGAGGGGGGGGGGAGGAATAATTATCAATATATTTAATTTTTCTTAATTTAAAATGAATTGGAGTCTTTCATTTCAAAATTCGAGTCCATATTAGAATTATATTTCAAATTTGCCTGGTTAATGAAAATCGATTGGAGCCATCAGTTTAAAATCCGCGCTGATAATTATATTTCAAATTTGCCTCGTTAATTAATATATATTTAATGTTTCTTAATTTAAAATCTATTGGTGTTTTTTCATTTTCATTCGAGTTCAAATGTGTACAATATTATCTCGACACAAAGTCCAAATCAAAAATATATAGTTTTAGTAAGAGAAATCAAGATAGAAATATTAATGTTGCAATGGTGTAATCGCTAGAGCTGATGACCATAGTTCAAGAGTTCGTCGGTTCGATTCTAGGCAAGAGCATAATTTTTTTAGAGAAAATTCTCTAAGCGTTGTTACAAATTAATCTAGACAAATATTATATGAGTATTATTATTTTTTTATAATATTTATCAATAATGAACGAATGTAGGCAAATTGGTGTACGAGTAAACAAATATACACACAATATGTAGACCATTAGAAAGCTAGAAATGCAAAAACTGGGTGCGGGGTGGGGCGGATGTGTGAGGTGAAGGAGGTGGGCTGCAGTAGTGGGGGATTCGGGGCTGGGGGCGGGGTTGGGGTGGAACGGAGTGGGGGTGGCGGTGTGGATGAAGTGGTTTCGGGGGGGACCAGAGGGCGTGTATTATATATATTTGTATTTTTTTTAATTTCGTTACCGTGCATCGCTCGGTGGCTCCAGGTACTATGAATTAAGACCCACCGCATCGGGCTTTTAAAAAAGTTAATTTGGTCCCAATATTGTCCCTCAGGGACAAATATACATTCGCATATTTACATAGATATATATTCAGAACTAAAGGAGAAAATTACATCAACATATAAGGAATTATTCTTTTAATTTTCAAGACAAAAAATGATATCGGATATAGAAAATTGAATTTCCCAGTGGATACACATTAAGTATTAGATTTCCATTTGTACTTATTGAATTAAGTGCGCTGACTGATGTATTGAGAATCAATAGAGCCAGAGAATCTCTACACAGGGGGAAGTCCCGGAATAAAATCCACACTCTTGCATAATAAATAATTTTTATAAAAAAAAAAAAAAACCGACTTCAAAAAAATTAACTGCAACAAATAAAATAATAAGAACTCAAAAATAAAATAAAATACACTAAAAGATATAAAATAATTATCTTATTTAGTTAAAAGACCGTAAAATATGCGAGTTTTTGGGATCTGCAAAAGTGATCCGGGGGTTGTTTTTTTGTAACCCATTAAAAACTGAACTACTCTACCAATTTTTAATTTCTGTTTTTTAATCGACGCGAAATTTTGTCTTCTTTAATTTACTATAGAACGGTTATTTATAAAATGTGAACTGTTTTCGAGTTATAAGCTAAAAATTGGAAAAAGTCCGAAAATTTCGAGGTTTTTGGGCCACCAAAAGTTGTCCCCCACACTTTCGAGGTCGTAAACCTAGATTTGGCTTACCCACACCATACCCAACGATCCTAAAAAAATCTTTTTCCGCAATTAATGTAAGCTGAAACCCCCTATTTACTGGGCTACACATATTTATTACCAAACTCTAAAAACAAAGATATGCATACCTAGATATAATATTTTCTATTTCATTTAGTTTTTTGGCTATTTTTGTCATGAAAAGATTTTGATAAAAAATAACTAATAATTAATAATAACAAAAATAAACTGCAACGGATCGTTGCTAAACTTTATCCAAATTCATTTGAAATATTAATATGTTCTAGAGTAAAGTACTTTAAAATATAATTTTACAAAAAACTTTATTTAACCTTTTTTGTGGGTCCAAAGGTACTTAATTAGGATATTAAATTTCATCAAAATTGGTTAAGTCATTTTCAAGATATTTAGAAAAAACTAAAAAAGTACTGAAATAAAGTACTAATGTTTGTGGACCGATATGTACCAAAAACTAATCAGCGCTTCATTTTGTTAAAATACTGGTAGGTTTTCAATTTCAATTCATTCGGTGCAACGGTGTGGAAAAATTCGTGGACGAAAAAAACGATAACACACATACATCCATCCATCCACGCACTTCCAAAAAAATGGCACTGTTTGGCCTCTCGGCGAGATCCCAGGTAATTTTTGGCAAAACCGTCACGTGCTAATATTCAATCTCATTGAATACTTCAATTTGTGACCTTAATTGAGTCCATGGGTTCCGTAGTCTTTACCTGAGGACCCTTTGAAGTCGCGCTTGCCGCGAGCGATTCCAATACTTTCTCCCATGCTTCGCATTGGATAAAGTAAAAATATAACACTAATAAAAATTGCCTCCCTTAAAAGGTTACGCCCCAGGGATGTAACCCATATAGCCTTGTGGTCTGGCTGTCAGACATTTTCGTCTGCTAAATTCAAAGATAGCAATTTTCTTATTAAATTAAAGAGTAATTACCATAATAGTTTTTTGTTAAATAATTTAAGAATCTCTTTAAGAATCATTCTTTAATTATTAGATTAGGGTGTCCAACCTTTAGCTTACACGGGCCACAATTGAAGAAAAAAATGTCTCGGGCAATAAACAATTTTTATGCTAACGAATACAAGAGGGCCATGAAGATGCGGCCCCTATGAATCTCGAAAGATTCCCGCATTACTGAAGAGAAGGAGGGATAGATCAAGAGAAAGGGTGGAGGGCGTAGGTATTGAAGTTTTGAAGGTTTGAAGGTTATAAGGTCAGGTGGGGTAACTGGGGCCGGGGGCAACTGGGCCAGGGGTCCTGTAACCCCATAGCTTTTTAATTTTACCGCATTTTTTTAGCGCAATTCACTTTTTCATATTGGTGGGAAATTTTCAGTGTTCCTGAATTAGAGAAATTTCTTTAAGTTTATTTTATACTTAACAAAATCCCCAAAAACCCCACCCTTGCCGTAATTTTTTTAGTGTTTGACGTAGAGGTAGTACGTTGATTTTCATTGCCCTACCCTCATTGCGGTTGTTGTACCTTTTAGATGAAATTAATCAACCATCTCTTACTTTAAAGGTAGTGGGTCATCAGTGGTCGAAGGGTGAATTTTTTTCACGATCCCTTAGGGTTTTTTTTCCAACCCCATAGCTAACCCCATCACCACGGTGGACAGTCCCAACAACCCTCCCCCCAACCACCATTCTAAGTAAATTGATTGTCCCCGACCGGGCCCCTTTGATTGGAAGTCAAAGATACTTCTCCTATACTAGACAAACCTTCAACTGTCCAAACCTACCCCCCTCACCAGTAAATTCTTAAATACAAAAACAACCAAACCACATCTACGAAATGCCAGCTGCCTCGAACCCAAAGTGATGAATTCGGCTAAAATGCCCTAAAATCACTCGGGCTAAACCTGGGGCCGGGGGCAACTGGGCCAGGGTTCCTGTAACCCCATAGCTTTTTAATTTTACCGCATTTTTTTAGCACAATTCACTTTTTCATATTGGTGGGAAATTTTCAGTGTTTCTGAATTAGAGAAATTTCTTTAAGTTTATTTTATACTTAAGTACTTAGTTAAGTTAATTACTTATTTACGTATTTACCTAGTTATGTGCTTACTTCTTACCTAGTTGCCTTACCCAGTTCCTTGAAAATATTGAGACTTGAGTAAGTACTTAATTAAGGCTTTCTTAAGCATAAGGAACTTATTTAACTTTATTTCAATGGGTAAAATGAAATTATTTTGTTTAGTTGTTTGATTTATGATACTTTTTTTGTATTTTCTGTAATAAAAATCGATTTTAAAAATTATACTTGGCGTTTAAACTTATCTACCTTAAAAAATTCAATAGAATAAAAAAAATAGAGGTCTTGGTGCAACTAGGCCAGCCTAGTCAGGACCCAATTACCCCGAATTGCTTACATCTTTGATTATTTTTAATCCATATACAAATGAGACTAATTCTACCTACGACCAGGGCCTTGAGGGATAGGGGAACATGTCCAACTGCTCAAAAGATGTTAAAAATTAAAAAAACAGCAAATAGGCTGGGCTGGTCCAATTACCCCACAACGCGTTTAACTTGGCCAACCGCAAAACTTTACATTCAACTTAAGATAATTCCAAAATTTTGAATAATCAAAAGTTGAAAGTATCATGATTATTTGAAGAAAATTTTATCTTTCAATTAATATAGTCACGAGATCTATAAATTGTGAGGAAGGAAAAATATGGAGTACTATCCTTGGGAAAACAAAAGAAGCTGGCCCATTTACCCCACCTGACCTTATGTGTCAGAAAATTTGAAGGTAAAAAATTTATATATAATGAAAATGGAGTCAAAAAATAATTTTTAAGAAAAAAATAAAACCGACTTCAAAAAATTAAATGCAACAAATAAAATACACTAAAAGGTATAAAATAATTATTATCTTATTTAGTTACAACTAAACGACGAAATATTAACATGAAATTACTTTTTGAAGTCGGTGCCAAACTAACTATACCTATAAGCGAGCATACCCTCCAAACGTACTAAGTAAGATCCGTCGAGTGCGATTCATAAAAGGTATATGTTTGGCACCAACTTCAAAAGTAATTTCATGTTAATATTTCGTCGTTTAGTTGTAACTAAATAAGATAATAATTATTTTATACCTTTTAGTGTATTTTATTTGTTGCATTTAATTTTTTGAAGTCGGTTTTTATTTTTTTCTTAAAAATTATTTTTATTTTTCTCTTTTTAGTGATGTTATTAATAGTGATCATATCATCAGAACTTGACCAAATTAATATGACACCATCCCTAAGACACCCCCTTTCGGATAAAAAAAGAACCATCGAAATCGGTTCATAAACAAAAGAGGTTAGGTCTAAACAAACCTAATAAAAAAGGTCTAATACCTATGAAAAAAATACGAAAAAAAATGGGACCAATCGGAAGCTAGACTGGACCCAATGCGAAAAAAATTTTCAAAATCGGTTGAGAATTGGCGGAGATATGAGGTAACATAGGCACAAAAAAAAAAAAAAAAAAAAATTCAGTCGAATAGAGAACCTCCTCCTTTTTTGAAGTCGGTTAAAAATAGACAGAAATGGTGATTATTTTTACAGAAATTTTGAATTTTATTCCAGATTCAAAATTTAAAATTAGCATTTTTCGAAATTTTTTCTGTAGATTTTTAGAATTCTTATTTTAGAGAGAAAAAAAAATAAAAAATAAATATCAATGTTTTAAGGAGTTTTATAAATTTATATTGGTCCGCATTCAGTGCAGTCCTGGACCGCGGGTTGGACAGCCCTGGCATAGATATTTAATTATAGGCCCATATAGTTTGTCGAGAGTAGCAAAGTTGCTTGAAAAGGAAAAATCAATTCGAAACTTCTGTCTTTAGATTAGTCTAACGAGCCTGTTTACAAATATACCCCCTAATCAGATAATATAATTAGTAGACCAAATAATTAAACAAACAATCGTTTCTGAACTTGAAGACCTAAAGCTAGAGAGCCCAAATTAAATCATACAATTTCTCCGCATTGAAAAAATTTTTAAGAAAAAAATAAAAACCGACTTCAAAAAATTAAGTGCAACAAATATAAAAATACACTAAAAGGTATAAAATAATTATTATCTTATTTAGTTACAACTAAACGACGAAATATTAACACGAAATTACTTTTTAAAGTCGGTGCCAAACAATCTATACCTATAAGCGAGCGTACCCGCCAAACGTACTAAGTAAGATCCGTCGAGTGCGATTCATAAAAGGTATATGTTTGACACCGACTTCAAAAAGTAATTTCATGTTAATATTTCGTCGTTTAGTTGTAACTGAATAAGATAATAATTATTTTATACCTTTTAGTGTATTTTTATATTTGTTGCACTTAATTTTTTGAAGTCGGTTTTTATTTTTTTCTTAAAAATTTTTATTTTTCTCTTTTTAGTGATGTTATTAATAGTGATTATATCATCAGAACTTGACCAAATTAATATGACACCATCCCTAAGACACCCCCTTTCGGATAAAAAAAGAACCATCGAAATCGGTTCATAAGCAAAGAGGTTTGGTCTAAACAAACCTAAACAAACCTAATAAAAAAGGTCTAATACCTATGAAAAAAAATCGAAAAAAAAATGGGACCAATCGGAAGCTAGACTGGACCCAATGCAAAAAAATTTTCAAAATCGGTTGACAATTGGCGGAGATATGAGGTAACATAGGCACAAAAAAAAAAAAAAAAAAAAAAAAATTCAATCGAATAGAGAACCTCCTCCTTTTTTGAAGTCGGTTAAAAATAGAATCATTTTTCTCCGGACACACACAGGTACAAAAAGACACAGGGAAAATGAATCAGGGTTAAAATAGTCCAATAATTAGAGGATCCAAAAAGTGGTTGAGGTTACACTAATTGCGGGAAAATATTTTTTTCCTAGGATAGTTTAGTATGGTGTGAGTATGCCAAATCTAAGTTTGCGACCTCGAAAGTATGGGGGACAACTTTTGGTGGCCAAAAAACTCGAAATTTTCGGACTTTTTCCAGTTTATCGCTTATAACTCGAAAACAGTCTCTATTTTGTAATTAACCGTCCTATAGTAAATTAAAGAGGACAAAATTTTACGTCGATTAAAAAAGGAAATACAAAATTAGTAGAGTAGTTCGATTTTTAATGGGGATCCAATAAACAGCCCCAGGATAACTTTTGAATACCTATCCCAAAAACTCGCACTTTTTTCGATTTTTACCCATTTTGACCATGAAAGAGCACGTTTTCGACAAAGACCACTCTATATAGATCATTAAACTATTAAATTTGATACAATTCAAACAAAGTTTCATCTTAATCGGATAATGGTAACCCATGCCAAAATGAGATTGAATTTATGAAAAACTACAATTTTTTCACTCATGCTAAAAACTTCAATTCCATCTCATTTTTTAGAAAAATTTAGTTTGCTTGAATGTTTACTTGGACCACTTTTTGATAAAATTCTTAGATTTATAGATATTCAGTATTTACCATGACGCTTTTAAGGATTCGGATCATATACTTTCTAGAAAATGTAAGATATTTATAATTCTAAAAGTTTTATCAAAAAAGTGGTTCAAGTAAACGTTCAATTCAATAAAATTCCCTAGACAATGTGATAAGAATCAAATTTCTAGGATGAATGGTTTTTATTTTATGAAGGAAAAATTGCAATTTTTGCAAAAAATTTCATTTTTTCAAAACTTCAACCTGATTGCGGAACGGGTTACCATGATCCAATTAATATAAAACTTAGTTTAAATTGTATCAAATTTAATCTAGTTTAAAAATGTATAGAATGGTCTTTGTCGAAAACCTGCTCGTTCATGGTCAAAATGGGAACAATCGAGAAAGTGCGAGTTTTGGGGATATTTAAAAGTGATCCCGGGGGTTTATTCGGATCCCCGTTAAAATTCAAACCAATTGACCAATTTTGCATTTTCTTTTTTTAATCGACGCAAAATTTTGTCCTCTTTAATTTACTATAGAACGGTTATTTACAAAATGTGAACTGTTTTCGAGTTATATACTAAAAACTGGAAAGGGTCCGAAAATTTCGAGGTTTTTCGTCCACCACATTTTCGAGGGCGCAAACTTAAATTTGGCATACCTACACCATACCAAACGATACTAGAAAAAAATATTTTCCTGCAATTAATTTAAGCTGAAACCTATCTATTTAGTGGCCTATAAATGATTTTTTCCATGTTTCAGATAATTTTAAGCAGAATGAGAAAAATATTTTTTTTTTCATTTTTAATTTACATAAATTTAAAACTAGAGCCGCCTGGTAGGCATGCAAAGTAATATTTTAATTTAATTTAATTTTTTAATTTATATTATAAATATTAAATATAAATAATTAAATGTAAATAAATTGATATGTCAATATATACCAGACTAACCATTCAATTAAATAAAATATATTAATTTATCATGACATTTGAATTAATATTGATATTCGGTAATTTGAATATTATTTAAAAACTCTTCTCTTATTAATACGTTATTACTTTTTTTTATTTAATCAATCCATTCAGTTATATTCTCAGTACTCACGAGTGTTTATTTTATAGATGAACATTAATAAATTAATATTGTAAAACGAGCTTTTCGTGCGTGCCTTCGGGCTGGTGCCCTGGCGGGCAGCGTCTCGGTCCAAAAATTTTATTCCTCTTAAATAACCACACTCCAAATGTATACATGTAAACTCCCGAAAATACATAGTCTCTTAAAAGTTTCGCCTCATTTTCGTCCTGACACAGCTACAGAAATGAGGCTCTAGATATGAATCTGGAAGTATTTTTTTTTCTATAATCTACAGCATTGTTATATTTTTTGTGTGGAAATAGATTTATTTAAATAAGTGGTATCGTGTGAGGAGGAGAATTATATTATATCATTTTTTTACTTTATCCAATGCGAAGCATGGGAGAAAGTATTGGAATCGCTCTCGCGGCAAGCGCGACTTCAAAGGGTTCTCAGGTAAAGACTACGGAACCCATAGACTCAATTAAGGTCACAAATTGAAGTATTCAATGAGATTGAATTTTAGCACGTGACGGTTTTGCTAAAAATTACCTGGAATCTCGTCGAGAGGCCAAAAAGTGCCATTTTTTTGGAAGTGCGTGGGGATGTATGTATGTATGTGTGTGTATATATAGTATTGGAGGAATTTTTACAAGACTTGGCTCAACCACCATAGATTTCGGGGGGGGGTGAACTATCAGAAAAGGCAGTGGCGGATCATAGGGTAAGGGGAATGAGCGGCTGTGAGGGGCCCCATGCTTGTAAGGGGCCCCCAAAAAGGCCGATTGTGTTAAAGTGTTTTCTTAAACATTGTTTTATAACACTTGTATTCAATTTTGTTAATAAGTACCAAATTTTGGATACAATCGTTCATGGTTCAGAATTTTTTTTATTTTTTGTTTAATTGATTTTGAGGGACCCGTTATTTTACCGCTTAAGGTCCCCACTTGACTTGATCCCCACTGAGAAAAGAAATCTATAGTTAGAGCCTCTCTAGTAATACATTTAAATATAATAGACTATTCAAAATGTATTTTTGATAACTTGACATAAATTCAATTATTTAATATTGTAATATACGATATGTATAATTATTTGCAATTATTTGAATTAAACTACTAGATTTTAAAATATAAATGATTATAAAATATTTTATTAATTATTACTGTCTCGACAAAAACCCTGAGGAAGTCAACAAAGTTGACGAAACGTTGGCAAAAAATAAAAATTATTTGCATAAGCTATTGTCCTTATTTCCCTACAACAACTTTATTAATTTAATCAATAGACATAAATAATCAAAATAATTATATAAAATAAATAAATAATAGATAATTAAATGGCTTACCTTGGCGCTCTGATGTCTTCGGCGGAGAAGCAAGCCCGGGGACTGAAGAAGTCGCCTCGCCTGGACAAGCAAGTCCCGTTAGAGATAACGCCTGGCGCTCCCAAGAATTTCTGCAATGATAAATAAATAGAAATAAATAAATTTTATTTACGCTATTTAAATATAATAATAGGTGAAGTAAAAAGTTCTGAGCCTTTTTTCTCTTTGTTTCGACGATAAAATTAACCAAGTCAGGATTTTCCGATTTAGATCATATATGCGCCCTTTTGTTCGATAACTTTTCAATCTCATAATTCCGGGGTTGAAGAAGTCCTCGTCCCTATTGGTGAAAAATTTGACCAGCTCATTTTCACAAGCCTCTCTTGAGGCCAGTTTTGTACCATAAGAAAATGCTTGAAAATGTGATAATCGCTTGGTGCCAGGTCTGGGCTATACGGCGGGTGCGATATAACCTCCCATCCAAGTTCTCGGAGCTTCTGGCGCGTCATTAATGATGTGTGCGGTCTGGTGTCCACTTGATGGAACACAACACCCTTCCTATTGGCCAATTCATTAAGAAAGCAAGGGTGTGATGTAGCGGCTCGCTGTTGCTCTGGCTACGAGCCTTTAGACACGGCCGCTAGATGACTCAGTCAGATCGTTGCGACACTTTTGCATGACTGATAATATTTCAGTCATGTTATAAGTGAAGCAATTCGATCTCGACTGATCATTCGAAGGAGGGGCCATCCACCAACTAGTAGCCCCTCACCCGCTAATTAAGCGGGTGGCGCCCAACCCGGCTTTCCACCAGGGCACAAACATCGCCCTGCACAAATCATTGTTAGGACCACACCAACTTGGTGGGGGGCGCGGACACGCATCACAACGCACTCAACCGAGGCCCTAACAGTGATCGTTTGGGCCGGCTCACCGCGTTTGAACCACGATCTATTTTGCCTGTTGTTCTCATATGTGACTATTGTTAGGGCTCTCTTGGGGTGAGTGCTGTGTGGCGCTTTGTGCCGCGCCCCCATCAAGTCGATGGGGTCCTAACAATCTGTTGAGTGCAGGTTGTAGGTTGCGTGCTCATATAGGGTGTGTGCAGTGGAGGGGCTGCTGGTTGGTGGTGGCCCCTCCAGATCCGAATGTTCGAATCGGTTCGCTTTTCCAGTCGAAATCGAGTCGCTTTAATTATAGCATGGCTGATAATATTTCACTCATGCAAAAGCGACGCAACGATCCGACTGAGTCATCTAGCGGCCGTGTCTCAAGGCTCGTCGCCATGAGCGAGAGCGGGCCGCTACAGTGACCCATTTTTCATCGTCAGTCACCATTTGATTCAGTAAAAAATCGAAGGCCTCAATTCGGTCCACAAGTTTGTTTTGAGTCAATTCGAGTGGCACCCATAAATCGAGCTGCTTCTTGAGATCAGCCTTATGTAAATGGTTACAAACGGTTTTTGTCTAATCTTCAGTTCCTGGGCAATGGAATAAGTACTCGCATGTCGGTCCGACTCGACAATTTCCATGATTTTTTCGAGAATTGGCCTACCAGAGCGTGTCTCATCTTCGACGTCCATTTTACCAGAACGGAATTGTTAGAACCACGGCTTTGCTGTTGCATTCGATACTGTATTGGATCCATAAGCAGCAAAAAAAATTTTGACGGCCTACTCTGCTTTTACCCCTTGGTCGTAGTGGTAATGAAGAATGTATCGAATTTTCTCTTTTTTTACCTCCATTTTGGAACGCTCTAACACACAACTGGCTTCACCAAACTCCAAAACTGTCAAAGAACTTTTTTTAAAGCGTTATGTCAGCTTTAAATCGCAAAAAAGATTGACCAGATGCGACGTATACATCGTGAGATATGGCTCATTAAAGCGGAAAAGGCTCAGAACTTTTTACTTCACCCATTACTTTGAATATTTATAGTATTAATTTTTTTTAAGGATTTAGGTGTCGGTTCTAGGTGAAACATTATAAATAACTTATGAGGAGAATTTTCTAGGTTAAGTTTCACAAAAAGGAAATATATTAAAACAAATGCATGTTTTTTTTTGAGTTTGATTAGCTCTATATATATTTCGGGTTACTAGCCCATCTTCAGGAGTTCAAATAAAAACTCAGTTTTTATTTGAACTCCTGAAAGACGGGCTGAAGTAACCCGAGAGCTCTGCATAGAGCTAATCAAACTCAAAAAAAAACATGCATTTGTTTTAATATATTTCCTTTTGTGTGAAACTTAACCTAGAAAATTCTCCTCATAAGTTATTTATAGTATTATTTTTTTTTTTTTTACATCAGCTATGGCCATCATCAATTTTTGAATGTAATTGCAATTAAAAATAATATTAATATACACCGAGGTTCTTTCGTTGACTCTTTTAAATCCTGAAGAAGGAGGAAAGATCCTTCGAATTGTTGGATTATTTCAGAGAATGAAATTGATATTCTAATAAATTATTTTATAGACAAATACCTTTAATTAATTAAATTGACAAATTCTAATATATAACAATATTTGTAATGATCTATTAGTGGAATTGAATTTAAAAAACCAATTAATTTTATTAAAAGAAAATTGAAAAAAATCTAATTTTACATTTTTATTCAAACAACCACCTGTGAATAATTATTTCAATTAACAAAAAACCCATCAAAAACAAATTAGCCGAAGATGAGACCGTGACGCATAAAAACCCCTAACCCGTGAATTTTATCCAAATCGTTAGAGCCGTTTTCGAGAAACCTATTCTATATATACCGACTGAGTTTTTTATCTTGAGACAGTCTTATAACTCAAAAACAATGCATTGTATGAAAGAAAGTTTCAAATAAAAGTTTATTTATATCAAGGGGGAAACTAAACTACGCTATTGTTTGTGGACATAGAACAAGCTTTCACGGGTATTTCAAGGTCAACTTCTGTTTTTTAAATAGAAACCTATATATTTATTTACGGATCCTTAATCTTCAAAAAAAACTAAACAACTTTGATAAGAACTATTTTTTATATGAGATCAAATAAAAAAAGCATTAAATCAATTAGAACTCAAAAAAAAAATTCTAATAATTATTTTTAACAATTATTTAACTTAATTATCAAAAAATAATGATAAAATATTAATTATTAAATAAATAATTTAATTCTAATTAATAATTAAAGGAATCGTAGGGAGTTGGACAAGACTTTAAATTAAATTAAATACAAGTTTTGATTAAATATGCCATACGTTTCGTTGCTGTTTTGCAACTTCCTCAGTGGCTCATTTATTAAACTTATTTGTCAGGATTTTTAACTAAGAGAAAAAAACATTTCAAACAGTATTCTTTTTTCTATCACAATTCATTCAATTCATCAAATAACATAAAATATAAACCTTTTAAACAAAGTAATTGTTTTTGTCAAAACTAAAAGAATCAAATTGCAATTTGATTCTTTTAGTTTTTTGACAGAAAACAATTACTTTGTTTAAAAGGTTTATATTTTATGTTATTTGATGAATTGAATAATTGTGATAGAAAAAAGAATACTGTTTGAAATGTTTTTTCTCTTAGTTAAAAATCCTGACAAATAAGTTTAATAAATGAGCCACTGAAGAAGTTGCAAAACAGCAACGAAACGTATGGCATATTTAATCAAAACTTGTATTTAATTTAATTTAAAGTCTTGTCCAACTCCCTACGATTCCTTTAATTATTAATCATGGACACGAATAATGAAATATCTAATTAATAATTTAATAATTTTTCGACACTGTTCTGAGACACAATAAAGAGTGTATCGCAAGTCTTCTGAGTGAATTCCAGTTCCAATTTCGTTATTTTGGTCTATAGTAGTTTCTTCGTAGAATTTATACTTCCTGTTTTTTTAACAGATTTACAACACGATAAAATGAAGCTTGTGAGGGTGTATTCCTATCAGGAAAACGCTCAGCATTCATTTCAATGGCAGCCCCAAAACACTTTTTCCACATTCACCGTATAAATTAAGACCATTTCAATTCTGTCTTCAACAAAAAATGCTCCATTTTTATTATGGTAATACAATATAACTATCTACTGGATTGACATGAGAAATAAACTTTTTTAAACTCAAAAATTTTAAATAGATCTATTAAAAGTAGAAAATAATCTTATTGGATAAAAATACTTGGTAGGTTTCACATTAAGATATAAAAAAAATAAAACGAATTTATTTTTAGAGAATCCTTAATCTCGATATATATATTTCTTTTTTTTTTTTTTTTATGATAATGATGAGAGAAGGAGTTACACCAAAAAAGGTGCAACCCCTAAAGGCCTGGGTTGGCCCCTCCATCGTGAAAAGAAGAAGAAAGAATTTTATGGGTTGGGCGGGGGTCGAAGGTATCTGTGGATACGGGTCTTAAATAGCTGAAGGTTATAGGTCGCGGGAAAGATGGTGGCAGGGAGCGAGTTCCAGTCTCTGGAGGTCAAAGGGATAAAAGAGTTGGCGAAAGCGCTTGTTCGAAATTTATCCAATTTGACAGCGAAGGGGTGCTGAGCGTTAGAAAACCGCGTGCTTCGCGCAAAGAGGGCATTAGGGGGGATAATTGATTTCAGCTCGACTGAACAGACACCGTGATAGTATCTGTAGTACAGGGAAAGGGCAGAAACGGTTCTTCGGTGAGCCAGGGAGTCGAGTGAGTTGGTTAGAGCCGGTTCTCCTATTAGTTTAATTGCTCGCTTCTGAATTGCATCCAGTGTGGCAAGAGAATGCTTGGAGGCACCCCTCCACAGATGAGAGCCATATTCGAGACAGGGACGAATTTGAGCCTTATACAGCATAAGGAGTTGACTGGGAGTATAACAGCGTCTAGACCTAAATAGGAGACCAAGCTTGCGCGCTGCAGCTTTAGCAGTGGTTGAGATATGGTCATTCCATGAAAGGTCAGACCCTAGAGTTACGCCTAGCATTGAAATTTTATCCCTGAATTCTAGTGAGTTTGAGTCGAATGATATATTTGGGAGGTTTCTGTCGACGCGCCTAGAAATAAGGCAACACTGAGTTTTCCCTGCATTGAAGTTAACTAAGTTTTGGGATCCCCAGTTTTTAAGTTTGCATAAGTCTAAATTAATTGAAGAGGCAATGTCTGCACGGTTTTTATGCGAAGCAGGGGCGTTATGTAGGGTGCTGTCATCTGCGTAACAATGTACCGGATTGGAGGGCAAGTTTAGAAGGTCGTTGATATAGATAAGAAAAAGCGTAGGGGAGATAACCGATCCCTGAGGAACTCCAGCGTTGGTGTGGAAGGGGAAGATGATATTCCATCGATGACAACCTTAATACTACGGTCTGAAAGAAAACTTTCGAGCAACTTACAGAGTTTCGGTGCAAGGCCGACGGAGGTCAATTTGGCAAGAAGATTTTTGTGCCAGACCATATCGAAGGCTTTTGAAATGTCTAAAGCTACCGCGAGGGTCTCATTCCCGGCCTCCAAGGTTTTGTTCCAGATATGAGTTACATATGCTAGGATGTCACCTGTCGACCGGGATTGCCTGAAGCCGTATTGCCTATCGTGGATAAATTTATTTGACTCTAAGTGTCGTAGAACTTGCTCGTTGATGGCCTTTTCCATAATTTTGGATAAGACAGAAGTGATTGCAGAAGTGATTTCGGATGACTAACCCATCTTCAGGAGATACAGAAAGTAACTGACCTGAATAAGTCGAAATTGAATACAAGTCAATGGTAAAATTTATTTTTTAAGATCTTAAAAAATAAATTTTACCATTGACTTGTATTCAATTTCGACTTATTCAGGTCAGTTACTTTCTGTATCTCCTGAAGATGGGTTAGTCATCCGAAATATATATATCGAGATTAAAGATTCTCTAAAAATAAATTCGTTTTATTTTTTTTATATCTTAATGTGAAACCTACCAAGTATTTTTATCCAATAATTTTAAAAAAATGTTTCACCAAGTACCAACACCAAATTCCTTAAAAACTATAGAAAATAATCTCTTAAATCTGAGTAAAACGAAGTTTTAATATCATTATAAATACTTATTTCATTGTTGTGACTTTTTGATTTAATATTTATTTATTTAATAATCATTTATTTAATCATTATTATTTGATAATTAAGTTAAATAATTGTTAAAAATTATTATTAAGATTTTTTTGAGTTCTAATTGATTCATGTATTTTGTTTATTTGATGTCGTATAAAAAAATAGTTCTTATGAAAGTTGTTCAGTTTTTTTTTGTAGATTAAGTAGACATATAGAAAAATATAGGGTTCCATTTAAAAAACAGAACTTGACATTGAAATACCCTTGAAAGCTTGTTCTACGTCGACAAACAATAGCTTAGTTTAGTTTCCCCCTCGATATAAACAAACTTTTATTTGAAACTTTTGTCCATATAATGCACTGTTTTTGAGTTATAAGACTGTCTCAAGATAAAAAAACTCACCCGGTATATACAAGAATTGTTCGTTTAATATAATAATATAAGATATCTCCTGTTTTTCATTATGATATGTATAAAATTTATGTTTATATGTAACAAATTTTTTAAGGGTTTTGCCGTCGAAAATTAAATAAATAAATAAATTTCCTCTAGAGTTTAATGATGTCCAAGGTTTAAACAATGGCGGATGGAAATTTTAGCAATAACAACTAATTCTATTCAAGGGCGGATCCAGGAATTTTTTATGTGGGGGGGAGAATGTATATAAGGTGGCCGATGTATATAAGATTTTATCTCGAAAGTGTCGCGATCGAATTGTCTAAACGGGGGGAGGGGGGCAGAGACGCAGCCCCCCAACACACACACACACACATAGAACTTTATTTTCAATTTTAAATAAATGTTTTTTTCTTTACAAATTTCATATCTCATATTTTAAGTTCATTAAAATAAAAATAAAAATTGTTATAAATTCCCTGTCGATTTGGCCGCCGTTTTTTGGCCTCTGCGTGCGATGCATGTGTTGCACTCCCGCCAGGCATGGGCCTGTATGGGGGGCGATCGCCCCCCTCCCGCCCCCCCCTTGGATCCGCCCTTGTTCTATTTAATGTATTATACTATGCATTGAGATTCTTTCTCTGCATTGAGTTGGATAAGTAAACGAATTTTATTATTTTTATTGGATTTAACAAGAAATGCTCTGTTATGCTAAATTATACTGCATTTTGGCTGCAGTGATCTCATCGAACTTGAAACATTTGGCAAATGACCTAATTCTTTTAAACGAAATTGTTTCGGAATAAACATATAAATCTGAAATAATATATAATACCTATTGTTATAATTAGATACCAAAGAATTAATTTTATTGTAACACTCAACACCTACCTTACCTTAAGAATTTCGTTAAGGTGAAATATGGTGTAGGTTCATGGTGAAACATATTTTAATAAAGTAAAGTTAATTTTAAAAATTTTAGATATGTTTCACAAAATAAAAGACAAGATGTTTATTAGCAGATATACCGGGTGGGTTTTTTACTTTATCCAATGCGAAGCATTGTAATCGGTCTCGCGGCAAGCGTGACTTGCAAAAGTCCTCAGGTAAAGACTATGGAACGCATGGACTCAATTAAACTCACAAATTGTAGTATTCAATTCGGTTGAATTTTAGCACGTGACGGTTTTGCCAAAAATTACATGGGGTCTCATCGAGAGGCCAAAAAGTGACATTTTTTCTGGAAGTGCGTGCGGATTTATGTATGTATGTATGTTATCGTTTTTTTGGTCCACGATTTTTTCCACACCTTTGCACCGATTGAAATGAAATTGAAAACCTACCATTCATTTAACAAAATGAAGCGCTGATTAGTTTTTGGTAGATATCGGCCCACAAACATTAGTACTTTATTTCAGTACATTTTTAGTTTTTTCTAAATATCGTGAAAATTACTTAACCAATTTTGATGATATTTAATATCCTAATTAAGTACCTTGGGGACAACAAAAAAGGTTAAATAGAGTTATTAGGAAAATTATATTTAAAAGTACTTTAGTCTAGAGTAAGATAGTACTTTTTAAATTCATTAAAATTTATTCATTTAATCGGTTTAATTTAGATCATTTAAACTTGCTTAAGTAAGAATGTATAGGCTTCTCTCTGTAAAATGCTAAAAATTTGGGAGGAAATTTTATAAGTAACCATAGCAACTGCGTTGTTTTCTTATCCGTTACCTTTGCTGAAGACATAGAGGAATCGAGTTAAAATCAAAAATAAAGATTGATTCTCATCTAATACTTAAGGAATAACCATTCTATATTGGATTTTTGACGTTTCGGTTTTTATTGGTAACCAGTGCTGAAGACATGGAAGAATCGACTTAAAATCAAAAATAGCGATTGATTCTTGTCTAATACTAGAGGAATAACCTTATTGCATTCCATTTTTGATGTTTTGACTATTAATGGCAACCTCTACTGAAAACGTGGAAGAATCGACTTAAAATCAAAAAGACTAAATACTTTTTTGGTAAAAAACTCAAGCTTGAGTTGTTTGCCATAAAATAATTTAGTCTTTTTGATTTTAAGTCGATTCTTCCATGTTTTCAGTAGAGGTTCCCATTAATAGTCAAAACATCAAAAATGGAATGCAACTAAGGTTATTCCTCTAGTATTAGACAAGAATCGATCGCTATTTTTGATTTTAAGTCGATTCCTCTATGTCTTCACCAATGGTGGCCAATGATGACCGAAATGTCAAAAATCCAATGTAGAATTGTTATTCCTCGAGTATTAAATCAGAATCGATCATTATTTTTGAATTAAAGTCAACATGAACTTCAAATCGCAAGTGATATCTGATTAATAATAAAGGAATAAACATATTGATATTTCAAATTAATTTGGATAAAGTTTAGCAACGATCCGCTGCAGTTTATTTTTAATCATTTTTTCTAGATATTATCCAAATAGAATTTAAAAAATCACAATTTAAAGGCCGAGTGAATTTTCAAAGCAATCATTGTAGATTATGTTGAATTGTAGGCTTGGAAATTTGTTGGCGAATGGTGCATGGTCTTTTACTATCGACCGCTGGCGTTTGCCCAATCCTCCGGACCTCGAATCCGGAATCCCAGCAAAGAGAGAAAGGGAACTCTAACTGGGTGGGATCCAGAGAAGAATGGGTGATAGTGAGCTTATGGGGGGGGGGGGGGGCACAGGCGCATTATTATCACTGCTGCGTCACAAGGAAGGGCCTTTATATTACCAGAAATCAGTCCCCGTGTCTTTTTTGGCCCCCAGAAATGACTGCATTAAAGATTGACGAGTCAGAGAACCAAAAATGATTCTATCTTTCGAATGTTTTATCAAATACAGGGTGGGCCATAAAGATCTCCCACATTTTGAAGAGGTATAAAAAAATGAAAAAAAATTAACTAGAAATAAAGTGAATATATTTTTGAAAAGAACATAAAATATATTTTTTAACGTGCTTTAAACATTAGAAAAAAGGGGGGGTGCAAAAAATGAAAATTCTAGCCCTTTCGACCAAACTCAACCAAATTTTATATACAAAATCAGTGGGACCCCAGAAGTCTAAAAATGCAAAACTAACCTCCCAAAATGAGGGTATTTTCGACTTTCCCGACCAAATACATGCTAACATACATCTACTCTTATTAAACAAGCAAAAATTGTTTGTATATATATTTATTTATATATTTATTTATATATATATTTGTATCTTGGTTCAATTTTGAAAACGACTCTACCGATTTTGATGAAACAAATTCTATTAACAAGTTTTGAGGATGATCTGGCCAGGTCTGGACCTCGACTAATTTCATCTTAATTGATCTTTTCTTAATTAAAGTAATTATTTATAGATGAAAATCTCAATAAAAAGTTTGTTTACATTTTTTTCAATTATCTTTTATTTTTAATTGATTTTTTAATTTTAAAACCCACTAATAGGTTATAGCAAATATTAATATATATATATATATTAAAATTTGGAATTTTTTGTTTGTTTTTAATTAACAGGTGTCTAAATCATAACATTACCTACAGGTGTATTTACAAATAAAGTGGTTGAGTGGCTTTTAACTTGGAAACAAATCTTATTTAATTTTATGTTTTTATTTCAGATCCTATACGATTATTTTTTTTATTATTATTTTCCTATTTATTTTTTTCGTAATATTTATCAATATGAACGAATGTGGGCAAATTGGTGTATGAGTAAACAAATATACACATAATATGTAGACCATTAGAAAGCTAGAAATGCAAAAACTGGGTGCGGGGTGGGGTGGATGTGGTAGGTGCAGGAGGTGGGGTGTGGTTGTGGGGGATTCGGGGGTGGGAGGCGCAGTTGGGATGGGGCGGATTGGGGGTGCAGTGGTAGTGGCGAGGGTGTGGTTTCGGAAGGGGGGGAGGTGGTCAAGGGTTACCGTGCATCGCTCGGTGGCTCCAGGTACTATACAATTAACATTTATAATATTCAATTGAGAATTCTGAAATTAAAGTGAGATTTTCTGTAATTTAATTGAGATTTCTGAAATATATCTAATTGGAAAAGGTGTAGTTCTATAGAATATGTTATTATAAATTTCCTAATTGTAATATATAATAATATTTGTCATGAACTAGTAGTGGGTTTTAAAATTTAATAATTAAATATAAATAAATAACTGTACTAAGTAAGATCCTCTAAGTGTAGTCGGAATTTGAACTTGATTTATCATGTTGGTGCGCCTGTATTTATAGGCAACACACATAGCTCAGAAGAATGAAAGCTGCGTAAGAGCTAGGCGAGTCCAGTCGTTGATGCAATGCTCAAGAGCCTATGTTAAGAGTTTTTTCAAAAAATATATATATTAAAAGAGAAAGAATTTTCATTTTAAGGTCAGAATCTAGGATTTTACTGGAGAATATTTTTTTATATTGCGTATCAGAGGCAGTGGAGTAGCCAGACAAATTTCATGGGGGAGGGGGAGGGGGGGGGGTCAATCCACAAAGCAAAATATTTAGTGAGAATTTTTTTTTTCATTAGAACAAATATTCCAGTAAAATTGTGTTTTTACCAGGAAAATTTTGGGGTAGTTGTAATTTCTTCGACCTTTTATGTTTTTGGGTGTGCTGAATCCGAATCTGAGGTTTGCTAACAAAATTCAAAATTTCGTCACGGAACATTGTGAAAAAATGCAAAAAAGGTAAAAAAAAAAAAAATCTCATTTTTTGGCGTTTTTTGCTTATAACTCAAAAACTATCAACTTTTGTGTCAGCAAAAACTACAATTTATAATGCAAAATTTACAGCAAAAAACATGCATATATACTACGGTGCAAAAAATCAACCCACTAATAAAAACTTTATTAAATAACAAATTATTTTTAAAATATTTACAAATATTCGTATAATTTGATCTATTAACTCTTAGACTAACATATTCAATAAATATTGTTGATAATTTTTGAATTTTATAAAAAAAAAATAAGTGAAATTAAATTAAAAGATACAATTACAAATTATCATACTTTCTCAATATAACTTTACATTTAAATAAAATTTTAATAAAAGATCAAATTCCATTTAAAATATCAATAAAATGAATAATTTTGAATTAAGCATCATTGATAGAAAAATAAAATATACAAAATTGATATTTCTGAAGTTCAAGCAGTTCAAATTGTGTGTCTAATTAATCAAGGGCTAAGTTAACGACAAGTGAAAATTACACTTGCAATAAGCAATAATGTCAATAATGTATGGTTACTTGTAAAAAAATTAAAAATGATTTACTATTTAATAAAGTTTTTATTGGTGGATCGATTTTTTTGCACTTCAGTGTGTAAGAATTAAGCAATGAAAAAATCAAAGTGTCGAAATTAACTTGACTGCGCCATGGATTTCATTATTTTTTCGAACTTGCCCTGTTTTTCACAGAAGTGTTTTAAGTAGGATAAATATTACATGATATATTTTTATAGTACTATATTTTGTCAGGTGTATGAATTTTTCCATATGTAATTTAATTTTTAAAAAATATTATTAACCCACTATTTGATATAATATATCTAATGCTCTGGAAAGAATTTCTATTTGGTAAAAAATAATGCATTTTTTTCCATATGTGCAATTTAAGTATTTATTTTATGTATTTTCTCCCCCATTCGACATTCAAAAGGATTTTCTAAATATCCGACTATAAAAACCCGCCTCGTTTTCATTCATATGATGAAAAAGATACATTTTATCCTGGATATAATGTAGTACTCAATAAAGCAAAGGCGATAAATAAAAACAAACATAAAAAAATACAAAAAAAAACAACATAAAAACAATTGAATGAGTGATTGAAATGGTCTCGGTGGCCTATTCACCATGTTGTGGCTGGATTTCTATTATTTACAGTCGCCAGTTTGGTGAACCCATTACTGATAATCCTGGCACGGTAAATTCATTACAGTTGTCGAGTTGCCAGGTGCAACATCACGATCAATGGACTTCCGGACACCGGGTCTATTAAACTTATTGTTTACATCGTTTCAAAATGAACAAAATAACAAAAGTTTCTTAATCTTGGGCAGAAATTGAATATGTTCCTCTTTAAAAGAAAACATATACTATATCTTTTTTATTATATTAAATGAGCAATTCTTGTGTCTACTCTTATTAAACGAGCAAAAATTGTTTGTATATTTATATATATATTTGTATCAATGTTCTGTTTTGAAAACGGCTTTGCCGATTTTGATGAAACAAATTCTATTAACAAGTTTTGAGGATGAGAAAGCGATCTGGCTAGGTCTGCACCTCGAAAAATTTAATCTTAATTGATCTTTTCTTAATTAAAGTAATTATTGACAGATGAAAATCTCAATAAAAAAGTTTGTTTACATTTTTTTCAATTATGTTTTATTTTTAATTGGTTTTTTAATTTTAAAACCCACTAATAGATTATAGCAAATATTAATATATTATATTAAAATTAGGAATTTTTTGTTTGTTTTTAATTAACAGGTGTCTAAATCATAACAAAACAGGTTTGTTTACAAATAAATTGGTTCAAGTGGCTTTTTTTATATAACTTGGAAACAAATCTACGATTAATTTTTTCCTATTTATTTTTTATAATGTTTATCAATATGAACGAATGTGGGGAAAATTGGTGTACGAGTAAACAAATATACACATAACATATATGTGGACCATTAGAAAGCTTGAAATGCAAAAACTGGGTGCGGGGTGGGGTGGATGTGGGAGGTGCAAGAGGTCGGGTGCAGTTGTGGGGGATCCGGGGGTGGGAGGCGCGGTTGGTGTGGGATGGGGGGTGCATTGGTGGGGGCGAGGTGTGTGGTTTCGGGAGGGGGGGGGGGGTCAGGGGTTACCGTGCATCGCTCGGTGGCTCCAGGTACTATATATATATATATATATATATAGAATCGGTTTCTCGAAAATGGCTCTAACGATTTGGATTAAATTCAGGGGTTAGGGGAGGTTTTTGTGTTGACAATTCGATCTGTCACGGTCTCATCTTCGGCTAAGTTGTTATTGATGGGTTTTTTGTTAATTGAAATATTATTCACAGGTAGTTGTCTCGATAAAAATTTATAATTACATTTTTTTCAATTTCCTTTTAATAAAATTAATTGGTTTTTTTATTTTAAATTTCACTAATAGATCATTACAAATATTATTATATATTAGAATTTGCCAATTTAATTAATTAAAGGCATTTTTCTATATAATAATTTTCATTCTCTTAAAAAATTCGACATTTCGAAGGATCGAACCTCCTTCTTCAGGAATTAAAATGGTCAATGAATGAACCTCTTCGTGTATAATAATATTCTTTTTAAGTGCAATTACATTTTGTGCTCATTGATACGTCTTGATGATGGACATAGCTGATTAAACGTTGGTAAAAATATAAATTAAGTATTCCAGCGCCTCCCAATCGATCGCAGACCCCAAAGACCGAAAATAATTTTCTCTTCACCCGGGGCGCGACCACAACGAGGCCGTGTAAAGACAATTAATAACAAATTTAAATTTAGGGAACGAAGAAAAGATTATTTTTATTATAGACAAAAGGATCAGCCGGGGCTCGAACCCGGGATCTTTGCATGTGTACTGCAATGCTTTGTCATAAGAGCTTTAGCTCCTATATCCACTAAGCTACTGATCCCTGAACCCAAACTAATATCTATTGTCTATATGAATTATGGAATTTCTTTTTTAATCCTCTCCTCGTTCATTTTTCGCAGCGTAGGCCTTGATTCATTAATTAAACAATTAAATATTCCAGCGCCTCCCATGACAAAGCATTGCAGTACACATGCAAAGATCCCGGGTTCGAGCCCCGGCTGATCCTTTTGTCTATAATAAAATAATCTTTTCTTCGTTCCCTAAATTTAAATATAAATTAAGTTTTATTTCAAATTTATTTTATTTTAGTTCCGATTAAAAATAGACCTTTTTTCATGAATTATAGTACGCTCTTTTAAAGGATAATTTTTTATCAAAGAAGTAATTTAATTTTTCACCTGCTTATTAAGCCATTGGAGATGATTAAGCGATATATTCGCCCATTCATAAGAATTTATTATATCAGCTGTATCATTTAATCTTTATCCACAATCTTTCTTCATCTCTAAATTGATGCTTTGAGATAATTGACTGAATGATTGATTGATTTGATTCTCTAAGGATATTTAGCGTCCCATTTTAATGTCTTCAACACAATATAAATGTCTGGCAATAAATTTCAACCATCATGGGGTTAATTTGAAAAGATTGAATAAACTTTTATAATTGAATTAAATTTGTCTTTTATTTGTTTGCTATTTCCATAGCAAGTTTTTTTTTTTTTTTTTTTTTTTTTTTGGCTTTTCGGCCCTTCTAGCCATAAGCCTAATTACGATACTAGATATATTTTTAAAATTTGTCTCTACCCCCGGGGGTCAGATTTTGGCTGGCTGCCTCGAGTCGGATTCGAACCCGGGTCTCCTGGTTAGCTCGCTGTCACGCTACCGACTAGCCTATCGACCCCCCCTCCATAGCAAGTTAAGCGGCACTAAGTGATAAATTATTGGTTTGTATTCAACAATATCAACTTCAAATGGTCATAAAATAAAAATATTTTTCAAAAATTGTTCAGGATGTTGCTCAGGGCCCGCAAAAAGAGTTATTTTTGTAATTAGTCCAGGCATTTGGCCCACCAAGCCTTATTGTAATTGTATTTTTTGGGCAAAATTAGCTAATTAAAAAAACATATTTTGATAGTGGTTATCTACTCTTATTAAACGAGCAAAAATTGTTTGTATATTTATATATATATTTGTATCATTGTTATATTTTGAAAACGGCTTTACCGATTTTGATGAAACAAATTCTATTAACAAGTTTTGAGGATGAGAAAGCGATCTGGCTAGGTCTGGACCTCGACAAATTTAATCTTAATTGATCTTTTCTTAATTAAAGTAATTATTGACAGATGAAAATCTCAATAAAAAAGTTTGTTTACATTTTTTTCAATTATCTTTTATTTTTAATTGGTTTTTTAATTTTAAAACCCACTAATAGGTTATAGCAAATATTAATATATTATATTAAAATTGGGAATTTTTTGTTTGTTTTTAATTAACAAGTGTGGGGGGTCAGATAGGCTAGGCGGTAGCGTATCATCCTGCTAACCAAGTGGACCCGGGTTCGAATCCGACTCGAGGCATTCGGCTAAAATCTGACCCCCGGGCTAGAGACAAAATTTAAAAAATATATAGTATCGTAAATTGGCTTATGGTTAGAAAGGCCGAAAAGCCACACTTGTCTAAATCATAACAAAACAGGTTTGTTTACTAATAAATTGGTTCAAGTGGCTTTTTTTATATAACTTGGAAATAAATCTTATTTAATTTTATGTTTTTATTTCAGATCCTATACGATTATTTTTTTTATTATTTTTTTCCTATTTATTTTTTTATAATGTTTATCAATATGAACGAATGTGGGCAAATTGGTGTACGAGTAAACAAATATAGACATATTATATATGTGGACCATTAGAAAGCTTGAAATGCAAAAACTGGGTGCGGGTGGGGTAGTGGAGGTGCAGGAGGTGGGGTACAGTTGTGGGGGATCCGGGGGTGGGAGGCGCGGGTGGGGTGGCGTGGGGTGGGGGTGCAATGGTGGGGGCGAGGTGTGTGGTTTCGGGAGAGGGGTCAGGTGGTTACCGTGCATCGCTCGGTGGCTCCAGGTACTTTATTTAATATGTTCATCAATTATGTCGCATCTTAATTCAACTAATCTTTGGCTATTAACGGCATTATTAATAGCTATTATTGGCAGGGTGCATGGTGGGGACAACTGAATCGATCGCAGCGATCGTTGTGGTAAAATTTTCATTAAATCATGCTCAGTACAACAATGTGTATTATGTTTTAATTACACTTTATACATATATAGTATATACAAACTTCTTATAAACTATTCATTTATTTATTCCACTTTATTATTATTTTTTCCCCCATCATAAATCTTAAAAAGGTTTGTCAAGTCTTTAAAATAAAATTACAAATTTACTATTTACAATTATTTATTTTATCATATTTTAACTATACAAGTTTTAGACCACCAATTATGTGCCGTCCCAACCAATACTCAGGTCTATTATGTCCGTTCTGTAATTTTGGACTGCCTCATCAATATCCACTTAAATAACAATCGATTCTTATACGAGGAGAAGTTGAAAAATAAGTTTCCCCTGTCGACTGTGGTCAGAGTTGTGTATGAAAGTCAAAAAATAGAATGAGACATTAAAGATATGACATACCTTTATTTTATTATTCTCGTACGAGTACGTTGAGACATTTGTCATATCGCTTGATAAGCTTCGGAAAGTCCTCCAAGAAAAATTCAGGGCTTTGCATATGGAAGAAGCGTTGAACGGCTATGGGCGAAAGGCGACACAGCAGGAAAACGCGCAAGTCACCGATACACCATTGGGTAGAGGTCGCTGCAAATCAAGCAGATGGCGCTGTTGCAGTGCCTGCGCAAAGCGGAGACCAGCCTCTCATTTGAGCCCCGGTAGGTATGGAGAGAAGGTGCGTTTTGAATTCGTGGTCAAAGGAGGAAGTGAGAGCGGTTATCCGCTATGAATTGGCAAGTGGAGTATCAGGAACAGAAATTGGGAATTGGAATTTGGAATTGAAATTGAATTGAAATTGGAATTGCGCCCGGGAAGGCGCTTTGGAAGCAATACGGAAGTGAAACAAGCCGTTCAACGCTTCTTCCGTATGCAAAGCCCTGATTTTTTCCTGGAGGGCTTTTTGAGGCTTATTAGGCGATATGACAAATGTCTCAATGTACTTGGTACCTATGTGGAAAAATAAAGGTTTGTTATATCTTTGATGTCTCATTCTATTTTTTGACTTTCATACACAACTCTGACCACGGTCGACGGGGGAAACTTATTTTTCAACTTCCCCTCGTACAATACTTAGAGGAATAACCTTTTTGCATTCATTTTTGATGTTTTGACTATTAATGGCAACCTCTACAGAAAACATGGAAGAATTAACTTAAAATCAAAAAGACTAAATTCTTTTTTGGTAAACAACTCAAACTTGAGACCTACTTTTTAGATTCAATTGTTGTTGTTTTTTATTCACTATAACTGTTTTTCCTGGGGGGTCGATAGGCTAGTCGGTAGCGTGACAGCGAGCTAACCAGGAGACCCGGGTTCGAATCCGACTCGAGGCAGCCAGCCAAAATCTGACCCCCGGGGGTAGAGACAAATTTTAAAAATATATCTAGTATCGTAATTAGGCTTATGGCTAGAAGGGCCGAAAAGCCAAAAAAAAAAAAAAAAAAAAAAAAAAACTGTTTTTCCGTCCTCACAAAGAGAAACAAAGAGGTTGTCCTCTGCTTGATGCAAATAAACATACACACATATATATCGAGATGATATATCTGTATATATATATATATTATTTATTTGTTTGAGACAAGTTTCGAAAACTAGGTCTTCATCATCAGTCTTTTTTAATTATAAATGTTGTTTTTCATGGAGTCAATATCGTATGGATAATGAAAATTTGATGTTCCTTCTTCACTGGTGGTCAGCATAGAACTCTAAGCTGACCACCAATGAAAAGGAACATCAAATTTTCATTATCCATACGATATTGACTCCATGAAAAACAACATTTATATTAGGTTAAAAATAAAATAAAATGAGAGAGTCTTCTGTTTTTTAAATAAAATAATTTTTAATTATTTCTAGAGACTATAGTTTCGAAGGCATTGCCTTCATCATCAGTCTATCACAAATATTTCAAATTAGTTACAAATTAAGATTTATACATAGAAAATTTTGAAAAATATATAATGTCTTTTTCTTCATGTTTCCTCTTAGGAGATTAGAATATAACTTTTATTCAACTAATAATAAAACAACATTTATAATTAAAAAAGACTGATGATGAAGACCAAGTCTTCGAAACTATAGTCTCAAACAAATAAATAATATATATATATATATATAAATATATATATAAATATATATAAATATAAATAAATATAATAATATAAATAATAATAATAATAATAATAATAATAATAATAATAATAAAATAAATAATAATAATAATAAATAAAAAATAATTAAATAATAATAATAATAATATAATAATATAATAATATAATATAAATATAATATATATAAATATATATATATAAATCTACTAGGAAGTCAAGAAAATTTTGAGAATTTGTTCGGCTTTTTAAATCGAATCCAACTCCTTAATTTGATTTAGCTTGTATTTTATTCTTTCTAGTCATGGCTCTAGCTATGGGCAGTCTTACTATCTGTGATATTATCTATTTTGTTGACTATTCTATTTATTATATATTTGTTATAGAAGCCTCTTTACAGCTTCACTGTCGTATTGTTATTTCTTATATAGTTTATCTCTTGTTGAATTTTTATACATTTATTTTAGTTTTCTGTTTTTCGATATAGTTTATTTCACATATCTATTAGAAGCCCCTTTACAGCTTCATTATTGTATTGTTATTTCTTATATAGTCTATCTCTCGTTGGATTTTTATACATTTATGTATCGTTAGATATATGGAAGTTAAAAAAAAAAAAAAATAGAGAATATAATAGAAATCCTAGGCGCTAATGACCTTAGCAGTCGATGTGCCTTTAAACCCCCAAATAATAATTATATATATATATATATATATATATATATATATATATATATATACAGATATATCATCTCGATATATATATGTGTGTATGTTTATTTGCATCAAGCAGAGGACAACCTCTTTGTTTCTCTTAGTGAATCAA
>JALMQS010000102.1:1412794-1435657 GCA_024734495.1 Forficula auricularia
GTTTCGGTAACAAAACAATCAATTGACCAATCAATTAACCGTTTATGTCTCTGTTCTCGGGTGCCAGTTAAATTTGTCGTCTTAGTTAATAAGTTTTTTAAAAACTAATACAACAAATTCTTATGCGGTAGAGAAAAATTGATGGTGATGCTTGGATAGGTTTGTTTCTTTAATTTTAGACTTTTTAGATCTAATTTAGGGTGTCAGATGTTGTAGGAGAATAAAAGTTTATTTAATTTAATTTTATGTTTTAATGAAAAAAGTCTTCTTTAAAGTAATTTACAATGTTTATAATGTTTATAATGTTTATAATGTTCGACACAGCACAGTTTGAATTTTTGGGCACTACACGATTGGAACTTGGAGAGAGGAGGTTTTTTGTAAAGAGTATTTATGAGAAAAATAAAATATATAATTATACTGGGTTAGATGGAGGGTAGTACGGGTTTGACCGTTTAGTGTCACACGAAATGATGACAACCCAGGAGAACGAAGTGAAGTACGCGATGTTAAATACTACGGGTTAACCGTTCGGTTGGTCCACTCAATGTGACCAGTACTCACTAGTGTTCAGGCAGAGATTTCACTAATACTAATGAGGGGACTTATTAGAGTCCAGCCTCTTAGGAGACCTATTAGAGTCTGGCCTAGGAAGTATAGTTAATCTCCGCGCGAACCATTCTAAGGCGAGAAGTCTAGCGCGACTGCCCGCCCGAATCATTCTGAATTATGTGGCTGGAACAGCCCTTCTTATATGATTCTAGTATGCTGATACTGCATAAGCTTGTAGACGAGCGGAGGACAGAGGGAGATTGCTTCAGGCAGCGTGAGAAAGCAATTCAGCATTTTGCTAGTAGCTACGGGGGAAGTAAAGAGTATTTATGAGAAAAATAAAATATATAATTATACTGGGTTAGATGGAGGGTAGTACGGGTTTGACCGTTTAGTGTCACACGAAATGATGACAACCCAGGAGAACGAAGTGAAGTACGCGATGTTAAATACTACGGGTTAACCGTTCGGTTGGTCCACTCAATGTGACCAGTACTCACTAGTGTTCAGGCAGAGATTTCACTAATACTAATGAGGGGACTTATTAGAGTCCAGCCTCTTAGGAGACCTATTAGAGTCTGGCCTAGGAAGTATAGTTAATCTCCGCGCGAACCATTCTAAGGCGAGAAGTCTAGCGCGACTTCCCGCCCGAATCATTCTGAATTATGTGGCTGGAACAGCCCTTCTTATATGATTCTAGTATGCTGATACTGCATAAGCTTGTAGATGAGCGGAGGACAGAGGAAGAGTGCAGCCGTCACCGTGAGAAAGCGATTCAGCATTTTGCTAGTAGCTACGGGGGAAGTGGAAGAAATGGGAATCTTTAACTCCTCCCTCCCTAAAATTGAGCTTCCGCGGGTAAATTTTGTTGCTGAAGCTCAACCTTAGTAGGTTGATCTATATGTTTAGGAAACCGAAATATTTTAAACTTTTTATATTTATTTATTAAATATATCGTTATAAGAAAAGTTAAAATAGTTAATATAACTATCAAAAATGTATTAATCAAATTTTTTACGGTACTGGGATACCAGTCTATGTTTTTTATTTCGTTTCCCTTTACAATTTTATCTCTATGTCCTTTAGTGAATTAATCTTTATTTCTTTATTTCTTTATTATTTATTATTAATTATTAGCATCTTTTATTTTATTTAATTATTATCATCTTTTATTTCATTTAATTATTATCATCTGTTATTTCCAATTTTCAAATATCTGTGTGTGTCTTTACAATTTAGTAAGATATTATTATTATTTTATTTTATTTTTTATTATTTTATTATGTACTACATATAATTTTATACTATTGGTATTTTAACAATTTTTTGAATATGAGGTAATTTTAGAATATTGGCATAAGTTATTATTCTTTTTAAATATAAGTTCACTTAAACACTTTAATTTGTCACTTGTTTCACTTTCACTTTTTTCACTTTTACAGTAGATGTTTTTGTTTAGATACATACAATCTTTTTATTCTAGAATTATTTATTATCATATGTAAATCATATTATTATTATTATTAAAATGGCTGATTTATTAGGAATTCATTAATTTATAATTTTTGGTCAATATATATTTTTTTTATAAATGGGTAATGCCTAAATTCTAACTTCTAATTTTTATTTACTAATTTCTAGTTTCTAAAGTCTAATTAGTTTATCGACTTCTCGGTCGGAAGCTTAAATACCTAATTAGTTTATCGACTTCTCGGTCGGTACCTAATATCTAGTTAGTTTAACGACTTCTCGGTCGTTTAAACGGTTATATTAATTTTTGAATTTTGTTTATTTATTTTTCGGGTGTTTGAGGAAAACTTAATAAGTGAAAGAATGAATGTCGTTTTCTTTAGAGAATTTAGTTCCTGAGGGGATGATTTCTAAATATTTATATTTATTTATTTTGAAATTCTTAAGTTTAAATTATAGAAGTGATGCACGTTATGTTATATAGGAGAGATGGGCATTTAAAAGGTTAGTCATCTAGAAGGCCAGCGTTATCTATGATATTGAGTGGCAAGGTTAAGGTCGATTAAGAAGTCGGTCAGTTAACTAAAGAGTAGGATAAAGTATTTAATTTTAGTATTTATTAGGATTAGTATGATTTAGATTTCTCATTCCAAGTTTTTGTATTATTTATTAAATTTTGTGGATTGTGGATTGTTCCATTTGCAGAAATCGATAGTATTCTGAATATTTTATTAAAAAGTTGACTATTAATTTTGACAAGTTTCTTTTCTTTATAATTTATATCGAGATCTGGCTCTCTTAAAAAAAATTTTTTTTTTTTTTTTTTTAAAGTGGCATATTGAACAATCACTGTAGGTGTATGTGATAGCTAAATATGTTAGACTTTTCGCGGAATTTATAATTTACATATGCGTTAGGTTTGTCGTGGCCCATTGGTCTTTGCGACAATATTACAGCTAAAGCATAGTTTGAAGTAGCATTAAAAGCTTTTATAATAATTGAAACGGTTGTTTTATAGTTCAAAATATTTATTTTCGCGTGTAAATTTTGTTGGTGGTTTTATAATTTTTTTATTGATAAATTTCCGGTAGTACCCAGGGGGAACGAGGGAAAGATTTAATTTGTTTGGCCGTAGTCGGAATGGGGAAATTTTTTAATGGCTTTAATTTTGTCGGGGTTTGGCTTTACATCTTCAGAAGTCACGATGTGACCCAGGAAAGCAACTTCCCGTTTTAAAAATTCGCATTTATCTAGTTGAATTTTGAAATTTGCTCGATTGAGCCTATCTAATACTAAATTTAATCTATCCAAATGTTCTTTAAGGTTGCTGGCGAAAACTATGATATCGTCTAAGTAGACGAGGCATATTTTATTTAGCAATCCTCTTAGAATGTTGTCCATAACACGTTGAAAGGTGCTAGGGGCATTTTTTAAACCGAAAGGCATTCTGCGGTACTGGTAATGGCCGTGGTCCGTGTTGAATGCAGTTTTTTCTTTATCGGCCGGATTCATCTCAATCTGATGAAATCCACTTGCCAGATCTATGGTCGAAAAATAATTGCATTTGCCTAATTTATAAAGTATTTCATTTATGTTGGGTATAGGATATTTATCGTTAATCGTTTTTAAGTTAACCTTGCGGAAATCGGTAACAAGGTGCCACTTGGGTTTACCTGAGGCGTCGGGCTTTTTGCTGACTAGCCACAGGGGTGAGCTCCATGGACTATACGAGGGCTCAATAATATTTTGTGCCAAAAGATTCGAGATTTGATTTCCAATTTCTGCTCGATGAATCTCCGGGAAGCCTAAATTGCTTTGTATACACCGGGATATCATCTGTGGTCCGAATGAAATGTTTAATCTGATTAGTAAAAGTGAGTGGAGAATTTTCGTCATAATTTATATTTTTTAAATTTTTTGGATAACTTTTGCGAGACCGAACTTTTCTTCGTCATTTAAATGTTCAACTCGAAAAGTCGAGAGATCAACTTTGAGATTGTTGATTGTTGAAACCTTCGATTGGACATTCAAATAATAAATTTTAAAAGTTCGCTTTGTCGTGACTAAAGTGTCATTTAAGAAATCGAATTTACCCTGAAGTTTTCGAATATTGTCAAGGCCTAAAAGCATATCGAACTTAGAATGAAAACCATACAAATAAAATGTAAGAGAATTTGTTGGTAGACATTTTCCTTAATTAAGCTATTGCCAAATATAATCTTAGAAATATAATATAAAAATATGGATATAAACTAATACAATAATATTATATAATATAGTATAGATAGAATTTTATTCTGAATTTTGAAAGGTAATTTTTCTAAATAGAATTTAGAAGGAAATATTAAAAAAAATTATTATTTTGTGAGTGTTTGTATTTTATAGTAATGTTTATTTGCTTGAGTATGTGGGGGTTGACTTGGGGTTAGTTACTTGTTTTATATATTTTTTTCTTTTATTTATTTTAGTGTATATTTTTATAAAAAGAATTAATTATTTATTTATTTATTATTTATTTATTTATTTATTTCAAGCTTTATTTAGCGTAATTGTTTCAATATAAGTTTATTTATGTTTCAATATAAGTTTATTTATTTATTTATTTATTATTTCAAGCTTTATTTAGCGTAATTGTTTCAATATAAGTTTATTTATGTTTCAATATAAGTTTATTTATTTATTTATTTATTATTTCAAGCTTTATTTAGCGTAATTATTATTTCTTTACAAAAATTTTTTTTTAATAGATCAAGTTCAAGGTTCTTTTTTTACTCACATAAGGTGATTCAACATCTTGCGTGTGTGTGGGTGTCCTGGGGTCTGCTTGCTCTCGCTGCTCGACGAATGAAATCTGATATGAATGTTTCTTCTCTCTTCTATCACAGCTGAATGGATTGTCACTAATGTCACTTTAATAACACATATATTTTTTTTTTTATTTCCCTTTTTTTTTTTAGAATGTTTAATTAAATGTTAATTTTGATAGTATTCAGGCGCCACTCTTACGTAAATCTGACCTTGCAGTTTCGGTAACAAAACAATCAATTGATCAATCAATTAACCGTTTATGTCTCTGTTCTCGGGTGCCAGTTAAATTTGTCGTCTTAGTTAATAAGTTTTTTTAAAAACTAATACAACAAATTCTTATGCGGTAGAGAAAAATTGATGGTGATGCTTGGATAGGTTTGTTTCTTTAATTTTAGACTTTTTAGATCTAATTTAGGGTGTCAGATGTTGTAGGAGAATAAAAGTTTATTTAATTTAATTTTATGTTTTAATGAAAAAAGTCTTCTTTAAAGTAATTTACAATGTTTATAATGTTTATAATGTTTATAATGTTCGACACAGCACAGTTTGAATTTTTGGGCACTACACGATTGGAACTTGGAGAGAGGAGGTTTTTTGTAAAGAGTATTTATGAGAAAAATAAAATATATAATTATACTGGGTTAGATGGAGGGTAGTACGGGTTTGACCGTTTAGTGTCACACGAAATGATGACAACCCAGGAGAACGAAGTGAAGTACGCGATGTTAAATACTACGGGTTAACCGTTCGGTTGGTCCACTCAATGTGACCAGTACTCACTAGTGTTCAGGCAGAGATTTCACTAATACTAATGAGGGGACTTATTAGAGTCCAGCCTCTTAGGAGACCTATTAGAGTCTGGCCTAGGAAGTATAGTTAATCTCCGCGCGAACCATTCTAAGGCGAGAAGTCTAGCGCGACTTCCCGCCCGAATCATTCTGAATTATGTGGCTGGAACAGCCCTTCTTATATGATTCTAGTATGCTGATACTGCATAAGCTTGTAGATGAGCGGAGGACAGAGGAAGAGTGCAGCCTCACCGTGAGAAAGCGATTCAGCATTTTGCTAGTAGCTACGGGGGGAAAGTGGAAGAAATGGGAATCTTTAACTTACATACATACATACATACAGATGAATCTAATATAAAACGTTTGGAGTGATAAAATCCGTGATGCTGTATGGGGCGCCAATCTGGGCTGAAGCGCTCAATATCAACAGTTATAGGCGGATGCTGGCTTCGGTTTATCGCTTGAGTGCTTTGAGGGTAATTTCTGCGTACCGTACGGTGTCCGATGATGCGGCTTGCGTGATAGCAGGAATGATGCCGGTAGACATTGTAGCTAGGGAACGCCAGAAGCTGTACCGCTGTGATATAGGACAGGCCACAAATGTGAAAGCCGACTCTATGCTAGAGTGGCAACTGCGTTGGGACCAGTCAGAGAAGGGAAGATGGACATACCGGGTCATCCGTGACATTGTGAGGTGGATGGGAAGAAATCATGGAGACGTTGATTACTTCCTCACACAGTTTTTGTCTGGGCACGGGTGCTTTAGGTCATATCTCCACCGCTTTAAGCTGATAGATTCACCTGTTTGCCCGACTTGTGATTTGGAGGAGGAAAACGTCGAACACGTTTTCTTCCAGTGTCCTCGCTTTTCTAGCGAACGCGAAGAGCTGCGTCAACAGTTTGATGAAGTCCCGACGCCGGAAACGATAGTAGGGCTTATGCTAGAATCTCAAGATAACTGGAAATTAGTTGCTAGCATCACAGCTAAGATTATGAAGGAACTGAGGAGGATAGAGTCCCAAACTCGACCATTGGAGTAGGAGCTGGTTATAACAGCTAAGGCCTCTCCCCACGATGTAATGCCTGACGGCGGTCCCGTGGGGAGCAAACAAGGCTGAAGAGGGTGGTAGGGTTTAGTGCGGTAAGAGTCCCACACTGCCCTGTAGTACGGGCTACAGGTGCGTCTTTTGAAGATTCCCCCCATCCACGAAACAAAAAAAAAAAAAAAAAAAAATATAAAGCGTTTAAAAAGCATCGAATATTTATGGGAATAGGCCGGCCAAGTTCGAGTCATACTCTCATACCCAGGGTTCCGTTCTTTATATTTTCCAAAATATTTGAGATATCAAACTCGTTCGTAATTTTTTTGATAAGGCGGGAATGAGTGAATTTGTGGGATTTTTTCATAATCTTAAGCCACTTCTGAAAGCCAAGGACAGTAAAAAGTAAAATGGTCATTTTTAATTCTCTATCACCGGCATTTAAAGTGAATTAAAATGTTTAGGCTAATTCCACTTATACAGGGTGGGGCATAAAGATCTACCATATTTTGAAGATGTATAAAAAATGAAAAAATTTAACTAGAAAAAAACTGAATATATTTTTGAAAAGAACATAAAATAAATTTATTTTAAATGTATTTTAAAAATATTATATCGGAGAAAAAAGAAGGGGGGGGGGGGAGTAAAAATGAAAATTCTAGCCCTTTCGAGCAAACTCAATCAAATTTTGTATACATATTCTGTGGACCCCCAGGAGGCTAGAAATGCAAAAACCAACCACCCAAAGGAGGGGGAGTCAAGAATGAAAATTCTAGCCCTTTCGACCAAACTATGTATAGAAAATTAGGTTAGTTTTTGCATTTCTAGCCATTTTGGGGCCCACAGAATATGTATACACATTTTGGTTGAGTTTGTTCGAAGCCCCCCTTTTTTTGACATAATGTTTAAAACACATTAAAAAAAAATCATTTTATGTTCTTTTCAAAAATATATTCATCCTTGTTCTAGATAAATTTTTTCATTTTTTATACCTCTTCAAAATGTGGTAGATCTTTATGCCCCACCCTGTATTTACGAAAACACCTCACATCTTTTGTAAAAAAAAATATATTTTTTATCTTTGACTAAACAACAAATCCAACTATCCTCAAAATAATCATTCGATTAAGATTTTAATACAATTTTTGATTTATAGGAAAATAAATACTTATAACTTTTATTTTAAGTGTTTATTTTATCTATAGACCTATAATGTTCTGACAGACGGAGGGATATTGTATCGACACTAAAAGGGTTTCGTTTTACTTTTAAACAGAACCTTAAAAATAAATTAAAATTCATTTTCATTTTGGATTTTATTTATTTATTTTATATTCGAATACCCTATTATGTTTATGGGTAATTTATTTTGGATAACATATTAAATAATAGGGAACCTCGCTTGGTATGCGAGTCCACACACACTTGGCCGTAGGCTTTTTTTAAAGTATTAGATCATTTATCATACACTTCCGCATTTTAATTGGACTCGAAAAGCTCAAAACTTATGGTCTTTTTAATAGCCCCTAGGAAGAAGATAATTTCTTTACTGTTATGCATCAAATTTTGCCTACCCTCAAGGGGTGAAAGTGTTGAAAGAAAAAAAGATATTTAAAGATTTACATGTTGGAAGAATGAATGAGCTAGTGTGCTAGTGAATGCTGTATAACTTGCAAAAGATGGAAATGAAGAATATCACTCTCAAGAAGTCATAGTGATAAATTAATTGCAGAATGTATAAGCTAGAATTATTTCTAATGTGAAAGTTGAAAATGAAAAAATCTTATTTAAGAGAAATATATCTGCTAGAATTTTAGTTGATGGAAGTTATTTAAACATTCATAGGCATCAATATATCAATACAAAGGCTGGTTTGACGCAATTATTCGTTTTTATCTTATTCGATCCCATATCAAAATTCTTTTTAATAGTGCAATCTAAAACCTTAGGCAAGAGGGACGGGACCATTGAATGAACTTCGCTATGATGGGATAGAAATATAGATCAAAGTAATTGCGCATGCGCTAGTAGTTTAAAACCATAAATTGAGGTAAAAAAAATTAAATTTTATTCTCCCATTTTCTCCTCGATCTTCCTGAAACTCGACCAAACTAGTATTCTTTAGTTCTCTGATCGTATCCTCAACTTTTTCATTTGTAATCATATCTACTTAGTTTATTATTCAACATTTTAAAGGAGACAATAAAAGAGTGTCTTCTGCTGGAATAATACATTATTTAATTGTTGATGCGCCTTTAAACCATCAATAATAATAATAATAATTTTTTAATTTATTTATAACGAGACTATAGTTTCGAGTGCTTTGCCCTCTTCATCAGTCTATTACAATTGATTTAGAGGACTGTAATAGACTGAAGAAGAGGGTAAAGCTCTCGAAACTATAGTGTCGTTATAAATAAATAAAATAAATTGATACGTTCTGATGTGGCCATCCACTAGACTTTACCATACACTTCGGGTTGAGTTTGGTAGAAGGGCCTAGATTTTCATTTTGTGACCCACACCCCCCTTTTTGGGGGTTTGTTTTTGCATTTTTAATGCTCTAGGGGCCCACTGATTATGTATACGAAATTATGATGAGTTTGTTAAAATGGGCTAGATTTTTATTTTTTGACCCACCCCTCTAATTTTGATGACCGAAAAAAAAATATTTTGGGTTCATTTTATAGTATATGTTATTCAAAAACCACTTTTTTAATGCACCATTACAATGCTTGACCATACACTGTATGATAAAGTAAAAATTTATTATTCCAGCAGAAGACACAGTCTTTAATTTATAAAAATTCTGCTACTCTAGGCAAAAAGAAACTTTAAATTCAACATTTTACTTATGTTATAATTAAGCACCTATTTTCTTGAGCAAGATGAGAGGTAGGTTTCACAAAAAAGAAATAAAACAAAATTGAGTTTTGAATTCGATATATATATATATTTATTTTGTGAAACCTACCTCGCATCTTGTTCAAGTTTTATTATTATATTAAAATGTTTCACCTAGAACCAAACACCTAACTCCTTAAAAGTCACCTATTTTCATTTGATTTATATAATTCTGTTGATTAATTCTGCCGAGCAGAGAATTATTATAGAAAATGAAAAACATTAGATGATGAAACATCTCTAAGTCTAGCCCCAGGTGGGATTCGAACCCAAGATCTCAGCATTTAGCCCGCTGAGCTCTATATCACTGCAGTTATTATTTTTTTTTATAAGAGCTTATTTCGAAGGCCTCTCCAATCTTTCATATCTGTTGCTCCTATTTTAGAGAAGGATTATTGATTTTATTTCATTAGAACTTTCATATGAATACGTACCGAGCGTTATTTCAACTTCGGAAATTACCTCCAAATGGGAATCAAAAGGCAACTTTAAATGAAACTTAATAAACACGTATAGAAAGTAGAAGCTAGATTTTATATTTCTTCTAAACAATTTAATAATGACTTCGAGGGAAATTTATAACCGATTTCATGTAGCCCTCATAAAGATATATTCAATTAATTTTACTTCACGCAATGCGTGATTAAAATTATTTAGAAAAGAATTTTATTCCGAAAGAAACTAGACTTAATAAACAGTTAGGTATAGAAGGCTTATCTTATTTCGCAAGTAAAAAAATCATTTAAAAGGAAGAAATAAATTATCATTAATTTCTAGGCACGTACGATGACCATACGAACAAACGTTTCCACACTCTGAAATCTTTTTCAGAGGCAAAAGAAATTCCCAAACAAGGGACGAATTACAAAATTCGGGTTTTAAAATGAAAAAAAAAAAATAAAAATAAAGAAATTAAATAAAAAATATGTGTGAGTCTCATTCACATAAGCTCACGGGGAAGTGAAACTTCTTTAGCCGTAGATGTTATTGAAATAATTTAAATTTCTTAAATTTTTATTTGTCATGAAATATTAGTGGGATTTAAATTAATAATTTAAATTTCCTAATTTTAATAAATTTTATTTGTCTTTAAATATTAGTGGGTTTTAAAAAATTGTTTCCCCACTTTATTGTAACAAAAAATAAATAAATTGACACGTTCTCATGTGGCCATCCACTTGACTTTACCATACACTTGAGGTAGAGTTTGGTCCAAGGGCCTAGATTTTTATTTTTTGACTACCCCCTAACTTTGGCTACAGAAAAAAAATATTTTCGTTTTTATAGCTTCATTTTATAGTATATTTCATTTTTCTTGTTTTTTAGTTTGAAAATATTATAATTTTAAATTTTAACCCCCCTACCCCCCTTAATTTTAGATATACACCAAAATCTAATCAGCTCTTAATTTCAATGCACCAAAACTACGCATGAAATTTGGTTTTAATATTCACACTAGTTTTTGAGCTACCTCGTCCACAAATTTTGGTAACGCCCAGACTAGCAGACATTTTGACAAAACAGTTATTATCCCCTGTATGGTAAAGTAAAAAGAAAATATGTACCAAAATCTAAATTTGTGGCTAAGTCATGGAGGTTTGAAATCAATGAAAAAAGGAGAAAAAAGTGAAACTTCTGGTTGGCCTAATTTTTTTAATCAAAATATAATAGTTTCAGCCATTTTTGAGATATTTCGAAAAAAAGAAGCAAAAAAACATATCTTTTCATGTACGATTACAATACTTGAATCATACCCCGTATGGTAAAGTAAAAAATCAAACAGATACGTCGCTAAAGAAGTTTCACTTCAAAAATCGAATCGTTATGAGGGGAGCGAGCTATCGAATGGTTGAAATTAATTATTTTAAAATGCATTAATAAATTGTTCCTGAATTGTCAATTTTCAGCTCAAACCGTTCGCTGATGAAAATTAGTAAATCATTAAAATTCGTGTAAAACTTGCAGAGTCTTGAAAAAGTTTTCTATTAAATTTGATTGAATGCAATCGCTTCTTTAATTCAAATGGGATCAAAGAAAGAAGTGAGAATTTCTTTTCTAAAAAGGGCATTGATAGAGGAATCCTCTCTTGCAATCTAATGAGATCGAAGGAAACCGGGGGAGTCAAAAAGACAAGTCTAAACAAGTTTAGTCGAATCGAAATTATTGATATATTCTGTTATTCTAGAAAGACCCTCACTTGGTGTGAACTGAATGATCTTATATATTAGAAGAGTAAATAAATAATCTTTCTACTTTGCTAAAGTTCCTATTAAATATGTAAATAAATAATATTTTTTTCAATAATTTTCTAGCTCGAATCGTTTACTGAAAAAAATTGTCAAATAAGCCAAATTTTCGGGAAGCGTACCAGCTCTTGACAAAGTCTGTTCTTTTTACTCGAATTTAGTTTATTAGTACCAGGCCAGAAACTTTTTGCTTCAGTTAAAAGCTATATAATATTATTTTTAATTCCTCGCCCCTCACATCCAGCCCCACCCTGCACCCAATTTTTGCATTTCTAGCCTTCTAGTGGCCCACAGATTATGTTGTGTATATAGCATATCTATGTAAATAAAAATGTACTGTAAGCTTAAGTGATACGTCGAAGGATCTCCGAAAGTTCTTCACCGATGTCTTTGAAATTTTCACACAACATTCCATTCAAATACACAAGTGTTTTTATAGATATCACACCTGTGGCATGTAAACAATATTTTTTTCGAGGAAAGAACGCCAGCGCCTCTCTGGGGTAAAAGCAAACAAACAAAATGGCCGATAATAGCTTTTTGGATATCTTTCAACTGTCAATATTATTTTTGGTTAAGGGAAAAATTTTGACAAGTAATATATAATTCATTTACTCTTTTAATACCTATTGAATATAGTTTCGATGCGTCCAGTGGTTTAGGCGTGAAGCATAAGAATTAGTCACAGCAACGCGTGGTCGGGTCAGCTATCTATATATATAAAATTAATTATCTATATAAACTTTAACCATAAAACGAGACGCTCCCCGCCAGGGCTAGGTGACGCCGTGCCGAAGGCCCGGGCGTCAGCTAGTAGGTATATAAATAAATACCGTCTAATTATTTTTTTAAATTAAAGAACAATTTATCGAGTTTGTGGGATTTAAAACTCGATTTATAATCAATTAAATTCCCTAACTTTTAATCAATTATAATAATAATTGTAATGATCTTTTTAAGGAATTTAAAATTAAAAAAACCAATTATTTATTAAAAGGAAATTGAATAAAAATGTAATTATACATTTTTATCGAGACAACAACTTGTAAATAATTTTTTCAATTAACAAAAAACCCATAAAAAACAGCTTAGCCGAAGATGAGACCGTGACAGATCGAATCGTCAACCCATAACCCCCCTGACCCGTTTTCGAAAAACCGATTCTATATTATATATATACAAGAATTGCTCGTTTAATATAATAAGATAAACAATATTTTTTCCGATATAAATATTTAAAAAAATAAATAAAGCTTTTATCAATATATGTAGAACATTATTCCAGACCGTAAAGCCTTGTTTTTAATTAGATTTTCGTATGAAAATTATTATAGAAATTAAAAAAAAAAGTATTTAAAAAACAATTTTTTTAAATCGTTTTAAATCAGAAGAAATACGATAAGTACATATATTAATATTATCGGTTCATATGTTTTTAACTTCAAAAACAAACAGTGTGTTATTTTGTAAGAGTGACATGATATAATAGTATTAATAAATTTGAGTCGTATATCCTGATGAGTAATTTTGAAGTAAACATGTTTTTTTCTCTATGCAAAATGCAAAATCAGAGGCGATAGTTAACGGGAAAGAAAATGTATTGTTCTTATGGAAGAATAGAAATTATTTCCCCGATAGCTTTTTGCCATCAGATGCCAGGAATGTGAATTAAATTACATGTAATTACTAATTCTGTTAGAGCGAGGGAGGGGGAAAAATACTTCAAAGAGATGTCGCCTCTTGTCGTGATTTTCGCCAATAGGTCTTAAAAAACCCCAGTGATCAAGGAAGAGTGTGAAGTACAGTAGAATCTCGTTTATCCGGACTAACTAAGATCAGAGGCAAACCGGATAATCGAAAATCCGGATATATGGGTAATAAAAACAAAACAAATCCTCAAATAAGCGAATTTGAATTTATTATGATAAAAAAAACATGTTTATGTCAAAATTACATAGAGAATTGTTTAAAAAATACATAAGTTTAAAGAAATAAAAATTATAATTACATTCTTGCTATCAGAGTTAAAAATTATTATCTATGTGTTATTAAAATAAAAGTGTCTACAAATCCGATCCGGATAAATGAGGTTTTACTGTATTGTAATTGATTTAAATACCATATTTTTTGAGTAGGTACAATAAAAAAAAAAATTAAAAGTTTCTTAGTGAAGTTACTCAAGCATTATCGATTTTCTATTATCAAATAAATAATAAATATATACAAGCTAACTTAACTAAATTATATCTTCATAATAATAAAAGTATAGGAAGTGTAGTTTCACAGTGAATGAAATAAAACTCAAATAGGTTTATACAAAACTCAATATATTTCGTCTGAGTCAGTTTTTAATCTGTAAACTCCTGATGATGGACTAATAATCCGAAATATATTGAGTTTGTATAACCTCTTTGAATTTTATTTCATTCACTGTGAAACTACACTCCCTTTACTTTATTAATTAATATCACCTAAAACCTACACCACTTTCCCTAAGTAAAAAAAATCTTCATAATAGATTGAAATCACAAAAAAATAGTCCAAAAATATAGGTTTTAGGTAACGATATTTAAAAATTAAATTTTTTAAATTTTTATTAAATATATAATATTTTATTCCAATATTTGGATTTTTAATTGAAAAGATTTTGTTTTGCCGATAGAAGCAGAGTTGCTGATTAAAAAATCAATGAGATTGTTCTCTGCTTGATGGAAATAAATTCATTTGTTGAGTGACTAGCTTACTAAATACCATATAACAAGAAAACGAATATACTTACATACAATCGGGTATTTGAACCCATTAGATATAAGAGATCAAATATTTCATGTCAAATTAAAAAGATTGATGATGAAGGTCAAAACTTCAAAACTATAGTCTCTAACAAATAAATAAATTATATATAATAGTATACTTATTTATATTCGTTATATAAATATAGGTTTTTAACTTCAAATTCGAACTTTTCCATATCAAATTCAGGATTTTAAAAATCAAAATCAGACTTTTACAAATCAAATTCAGAATTTATTAATAATCAATTGAAAAAATAGAAAAAGTTTTAATTTAATTTAACTCTCAGGAAACGTTTTCTGGTAAAAAACTAAAATTTGGTGAATTGTAATATATTTGCGATGCAATTTTCAGCTCATTAACTAAAACTTTTGAAGATTGGCATTTTGTACTAAGGCTAAAATTTGATGCATTGTAAGATATAATAATAATAATAGCTGTTTTTTTAACACTTTATTCTTATTATAATAAAAATAATTAAAATTTATCAATTTTACTAATTGGAAATTTTTTATTTTTCAGATCTACCACAAATATTTCGAGCATCACTTTATCTCTCCAAACTACTTTTACTATCCAAAATAGTCATAGGTAAGTTTGAACAACTAAATTCCAAAAATATAATTTTCATAGCGGAATTTTGATTTTTAAAATCCTCAATTTGATATGGAAAAGTCCGCATTTGATTTTTAAAATCCTCAATTTGATATGGAAAAGTCCGCATTTGATTTTTAAAATCCTGAATTTGATATTAAAAAGTCCGAATTTGATTTTTAAAATCCCGAATTTGATATGGAAAAGTCCGCATTTGAAGTAAAAAACCTCGAAAAAACCTATATATGCATTATGTTTATTTGCATCAAGCAGAAAATAACTTCATTGATTTCTCATTAATTTAATTTTTAATAAATACTATTCTTTTCTATAACATTATGATTTTTTTTGAGTCTCCTGAAAAAAAATTACGCGTTCTTGTCTGATACACTCTCCCACACATACATATACTATTTTAAAACTATTTTCGGACTCAGGGACTATGAAAAATAAAGATTTAAAAAAATTTAATTTTTCATAAATTAAATTTCCATTAGGAGACATAAAAACTACCCTTTCTATTCGTTATGTTTTAATGAAAATAAAATAGCTAGGCAATAAATTTATTAACATTAAATGAGGAATATTTGCACCTAAATGGACTTTTAAAAGCATAAACAGATGATCATTTGGCGAGGGCATCTCACCCTCTATTTCTATTTCACTCGAATCAATCGATTGCTATCAAAAATGTATGTAAATTTGATTTTAACTTTTAATTGAATAAATTATTTCATTGTATTATTTATTAACATTTAGCCGTTGCCAAGGTAGTATTTACCTGTTTTTCAGTTATTTTTTAATTCCGCTCTTATACATTTATGTAAATTAATATTCCAAAGTTGTTTTCTGTTTCCAGAAATTATTAATGGATATAAACTTGATCATTAAAAATGTATATAAAAATAATGATGTTGTTGGATGTAAAAGTTAAAGAATGTAGAGATCAGAGAAGATAGAATTATTCTGCCATTCAAACCAACTTTCACCCCTATTGTTAAATTATTTACGAATTAATTGAAAATATAAGATTATATACTTTTTCCCTTTAAAATCATTTTTCCTATCCATTAGTGGGAAAAGTAACGAAACAGAGAAAGATCGTTTTTTGGAGATGGGGAAGCATCCCTTCGTGATTGGAATTGAGCTTTTTAAACCAACGTATTACAGAAAGAGAGATTAAATTTAATGATCAAATTGTGCACAAAAAAAGGTGAATTTTTTTGGTTGTTTTTCTAATGAGACACATAAATAAAAACAGTACTTTTTTAAAGATTAAATTTTTATCATTGTAGGATGAAATTGGAAGGAAAGAACTACTTTATAATGAAATGAGAAAATTGAGCAAAAGTTTTAGTTTGTTTTGAAATGAATAAATCCGAAACTCAATAAAGAGTAAAAATACGATGAGAGGGGGAGGGGGGCAGAAACTAGGATTTATAATAATTTAAATACACCTCTGTAACGAAGACAATAAAGATATATAGGTACGAGTAATAGTCCAGGCAAATTACGATTTTAACAGGAAATAATTCTCAGGAAAGATTTTATTGCTGGAATACCTTTATTGGTACTTCAATATTACTACCCTAAGTTTTTCCCCAAATCTGTGTTGTGGAAATTTTTCTATGCGCCTCAAAATGAGAAAATTTCGGAGGTTTTTCAGTTTTTCTTGAATAACTCTAAAAGGGCTTATCAAATCAAAAATAAATCTATTACATAGATTAAAGATCTTTAAATTACGCATAAAATGATAAAAATGTCATCTTTATAGGTTCAGTAGGACCGGTATTAGCGCCAGTCAAAAAACAGCCCCCGGGATCACTTTTGAATTTCCCTAAAACTCGTACTTTTTTCGATTTTTCCCCATTTTGACCTTGAAGGACCACGTTTTCGACAAAGACAAGTCTATACATTTTTAAATGAGATGAAATTTGCTACAATTTAAATAAAGTTTCATCTTAATTGGATAATGGTAACATGAGGTTGAAGTTTTGAAAAAAAATAAATCGCAGTAAAATGAAAACCACTCAGAAACTTGATTCCTATCTCAATGTCTAGGAAATTTTGATGACTTGAACGTTTACTTGGATCACTTTTTTGATAAAACTCTTAGATTTATAGATATTCTACATTTTCCGGGCAGGATATATGATCCGAATTCTCAAAAGCGTCATGGAGAATGCTGGATATCTATAAATCTAAGAGTTTTATCAAAAAAGTGGTTCAAGTCAACAAAATTTCCCAGACAATGAGATAGGAATCAAATTTCTAGAATGAGTAGTTTTCATTTTATGAAAGAAAAACTGCGATTTTTTGCAAAAAATTGCATTTTTTCAAAACTTCAACCTCATGTTACCATTATCCAATTAGAATGAAACTTTATTTAAATTGTAGCAAATTTAATCTAGTTTAAAAATGTATAGAGTCGAAAACGTGTTCCTTCATGGTCAAAATGGGGAATAATCGAAAAAAGTACGAGTTTTAGGGATATTCAAAAGTGATCCCGGGGGCTGTTTTTTGACAGGCGCTAGTACCAGTTCTACTGAACCTAAATAGATGAATCTATCTAATAGATATCGTTTTGATTTGATAAGCCGTTTTAGAGTTATTCAAGAAAAACTGAAAAAACTCGGAAATTTTCTCATTTTGAGGCGCGTAGAAAATTTCCACAACACAGATTTGGGGGAAAACTTAGGGTAGCAATATTGGAGTACAAATAAAGTTATTCCAGCAATAAAAACTTTGCCGGGAATTATTTCCTGTTTATGCCATTTTTTCAAGTAATTTGACTGGACTATAAATAAATATAATTGATAAGATCGTGCCGAATACCTATAGGATTTTTCCGTGTCAGGTTTCCAAAGAAGGCATGCCAACAAGGTGTCGCTCTTTTGCTGACGCGACCCAAACTCTCTTAACTAGAAGTTAAATTTACTTAGGAATTGATACATGTCTTATCCAAAAAAACATTTTCCTTCATATCCACAACTTTAACATTAAATTTATAAGCACTCTTTATGAAATACGTTGGATTGAAGTGTGCTTAATTAACTGCGAAGGCAATATAGTTCATGGATATAGACGTTGGGATTCTAGTAGGGTTCGAGGTTTGCAGCTTCTAGTATCCTCTTTAAGCTACACCAATCAATTCAAGTGCAAGGAACATGACTGAGAATCGCTCACCCAATCAAGAACCCAATATCCATGAAAATGAATACTTTTAGCCTGTATTTTGGAAAAACTAATGTAACTTAATAATTTTACACCAATTAATTAAAAAAGCAATAAAATGTGTTAGAGACAGCCTGTGTTAGAGGTTACCTACCTCTGGTATTATCTCGTTAGCAAATTGCAAGATTTTCAAGTTATAGTAAACAATAACAGTAAAAAAAACATTCGTATATGTCCTAAAATGAAGGGACTATTTCAAATCATATATGAAATTATGACTGATAAAGAGAACCTTATAATTATTTTGTTTTAATGCTTAATTTGCGTGTATGTTTATTGAAGGGTTTATCTTATCTCTGTAATCAGTAAAATTCAATTCATTTGATTAAATTTAACTTTTAAGCCTATATTTATTGGCAATATTTGGATTCTGTGTTCGTTTTATATATCGTATATAGGTTTATATAGATAATGTAAATAGCATGAAATTGAAATAATGATTCAAATTCATAGCAGAATCGGACTATAAAAGTATGTGAAAGTGTAATTTTTTAAATGGGGAAACAAAAATTTACGGGAAGAAGAGCTGTTAGAAAGTTCTGTGATACGATATAGTTAGTATTCATTATGCATATACACTTAGTCACAAGTAATAAAGATATCGATATTTTTAGGATATTTGTTCATAAAATGAGTGTCAAACTGACAGGATTTATATTTCATAGAGGAAGTTTGAGACTTATTATATTTTATATATTTATTTAGATTTAATAAGTAATCCACCCCTAAAAGACTCATTTGTGCGAAACTCGCCATTTTTAAACATTCGACCTCCTTCGGGTTCAAATTATATATGTTGCGGTAAAAACACGTTTTTTAGTAAGAACGGGTTCTTACTAGTTAAAACGCGTTTCACTGAATACCTTTCTGGCAACTAGAGTTTAGTGATGTTGGTTGAGTTTGGTTCAAAGATCCAGAACCTTCATTTTTGACCTTCCGTCTCATTTAGTGTTTTTATTTTCAAAATTTTTTAAACGAAAATGTCAAAAATTAGAAGAAAAGTAGTAGGATGTAATTTTTGATATTTTCGTTTAAAAAAATTTTTAAAATAAACACCCAAAATGAGGCCGAAGGTCAAAAATGAAGATTCTAGACTTTTGGACCAAACTCAACCAACATCAGTAGATTCTAGTTGAAGAAAGGCATTTGGCAGCTCGTTTAGCCCTAGGACTTCTAGGGACTTGAAATTCCTTCCAGTCCGCGACAAACTTCAATTTTAAAAGACGACATAGGTATATGGACCTAGGACTCCGACCTACACCAACAATTTATTTCTCTTCTTTTCACGATCCAGGAGTCTAGGTATACGTTGATATAGGGGTTGCACCTTCAAGCATCAATAGCATTCATTGTATTATCAAAATTATACAATCTAATTTAAGTAAACTCACCTATATGGTTAACATGAAAAAATAATAATCAACGTCGAATAAATCGCTTCTATAGCTTCCTAACTTTCTCAGCTATACAGCAGAGTGGATATAATTCGGAACCTTCTTTTCTCCCATTTAACACTTTACCTAATTCACTGCGCTAGGGTAGCTCAGAGGGAGAGGAGAACAGATAACCTTGCTGGCGTAACGATTTCTCCTGCGGTAGAGAGGTGCTAATTTCAATAACCTGCTGGTTTTTGTTTTTTCTGATTAGCTTAAAATTAATGTGTATAGTCATCAAGCAGAGACCAAAAGAAGTTATATAAGAGGTGAAAGGAAAAAAAAGAAGAGAAAAGTCGTGGCAAAAAGTGAGAAAATGTAGCATCATACTGAAATAGAGATAAGGATTAAGGTTCAATGGCTCTGTCAAATTTAGGTCTTGCTGATTTAAATATAAGAAGAGGAATATTGCATCAGCGAGAGTAGTTACCAGGCACGTACCAAGAAATCTGCGGGGGTGAGGCCGAAAGCTTTTATATTTTTGAATAGAAAAAAAGTATATATATAATAATGTATGGTTTTTATTAAGATAAATATTGGGTTAAAAGTAGTAATAAATTGGAGGAAAAATTGAAAACTTTTTCCAGAATCGATAGGTTCTTTTGGAGATGACTTGAAATATGGGAGAGTCCAGTGTTTTCTTATTGGTTTTATGAGCATCTTGATCATGATGATTATAAGTAGGGCTCGGATTTCGCCCTATTTGCCTTTTTTTTATTTATGGCTTAAAATTTAGGCCAATATGATATCTATGCATTCCAATAAATTCTAAATAAAATAAGAGCCATTTGTTGGTGCCTATAATGCCTATTTTGTCATATTCTGGCTGTTATTGCCTATTTCATCTAGAAATGCCTTTTTAGTGCCTATTTTAACTAAAATTGGCAATTTCTACATTTTCTAAATTTAAAAGTTTTTTTAATTATTAAGAAAATATTCCGAAAAAATTATGTATCGAGCAGAAAACTTGACATAAGCCGAGTGGACCATATTCAATAGGCTGTTCCGAACTTGAAGCAACAAATAGTTCAACAATAGCTAGAGTAATTGGCAAAGTATTACGTAAGTTTCAATTTCTTTGTCTTCTAAAAATATTATGATTTGTACTTTTCTTAATGGGAATTTGTATTATACTTGTATAGGTATCCTGTGGACTGTGAAAATAATGAAATTTTTTTGGTATTATTGAAATCGTATAATATAAAAGCGTTTTCAATAAAATGATACATGTAACGTGTCTTATATACGCTATTCATAGAATGGCAGAACATATTCGAGATAAGTTCCCAAAATGCCTTTTTAAGTGTCTATTTTAGTTATTTTTGGTGCTTAGATGACTGCCTATTTTAATGATTTTTAGTGCCTATAAATCCGAGCCCTAATTATAAGTGTGGTTTACTAGCCCTACACTTCAACTCCTAGCCTGTTGTACCTCAGGATATCTTGATTCAAAATTACTCGGTACGATCGAGGGCAGGCGAAACCATGATTTTTTTTTCTCTGAGTAGATTTTGATACGAAAAGTCGTAGAAAGTTCAATCTGGTGAAAAAATGTTTATATTACCAACATGGAGAGCTACTTAGATTTTGAGCTCTCTAGCTTTAGAACTTTGGATTTAAAAATGCAAAAAATACAATTTTTGTGATCAACATTATGAAACAAAACATAATAAAAATAGCTCAGTAAGAATGGTCAAATTCTAGCAAGAATAAAGAAACCTGGCTGCTATACGGTTTTATAAATTAGTGAGATTTTGCTTTGTTATAATAAAGGCATAAATAAAAATTTTCAATTTAAATTGAAAGTTTTTGTGCCGAGAGTTGCAGAATTTTTATATATTGAAGGAGACAATAAAAGAGTGTGTCTTCTGCTGGAATTATAAATTTTATTTATTTATAACGAGACTATAGTTTCGAGGGCTTTGCCCTCTTCATCCGTCTATTACAATTGATTCACAGGAATTAATTTATGAATGTGAATCAATTGTAATAGACTGATGAAGAGGGCAAAGCCCTCGAAACTATAGTCTCGTTATAAATAAATAAAATTTATAATTCCAGCAGAAGACACACTCTTTTATTGTCTCCTTCAATTTTCAAATTAAATTAAATTGATTAATTTATTTTTTAAAAGCCCCTAATAGTCTATCATATAATTTATATATTAAACAATTGTATTTATGTAAAAAATTTTTAATTTTATTAATTACTAGGACGGCTCTAATATGAGAGCGTACCGAGTTTTGAAAAATGTTTCACTTTTCCCGTAATCAATTTATTGAGATAAAAATTTATTGATGATTTTTGCTCAATATCAAGTGAGAATCTCAAATAATAAGAGTATTTACTTATATGCGAATGAATTGAATTCTTACTTTTAAGAAAACAATAAGTTTATAATTATAGTTTACATAAAATAGTAAAGTAGAAACAAAGGAGCCTTTGTTCGCTGTATAGTTGTGTACACAACAGCCCAAGTAATTGATAAGGCTCTCCATGTATGTACTAATGCAGTATTATCTTTGAGTTCATCGAACTTTGATTAGTAATTCCCGATAAAATAAATTTTACGAGAATCACTTTTCATTTTTATTATTAATAAATTTATAATTATTTTTATTTAATCAAAACAATTCTAAATAGGTCACTTTAAAGCAAATGTTATTAAATAGAATTTGAAAAAACAATCGATCTTATCACAGATGTAATTAAATTAATTATTGACTTTTTAAATATCACTAAATTAAATAGGTAATACATCTACTTGATTTTACTTAGGGAAAGTGGTGTAGGTTTTAGGTGAAACATGATATTAATCAATAAAGTAAAGGGAGTGCAGTTTCACAGTTAATGAAACAAAACTCAAAGAGGCTTATACAAACTCAATATATTTCGGATTATTAGTCCATCATCTTTTTTAATCTGTAAACTCCTGATGATGGACTAATAATCCGAAATATATTGAGTTTGTATAAACCTCTTTGAGTTTTATTTCATTCAC
>JALMQS010000102.1:1435667-1450024 GCA_024734495.1 Forficula auricularia
AAATATATTGAGTTTGTATAAACCTCTTTGAGTTTTATTTCATTCACTGTGAAACTACACTCCCTTTATTTTATTAATTAATTGGTTTTTAATCTGTAAACTCCTGATGGACTAATAATCCAAAATATATTGAGTTTGTATAAACCTCTTTGAGTTTTATTTCATTCACTGTGAAACTACACTCCCATTACTTTATTAATTAATTGATTTTTAATCTGTAAACTCCTGATGATGGACTAATAATCCGAAATATATTGAGTTTTATTTCATTCACTGTGAAACTACACTCCCATTACTTTATTAATTAATTGATTTTTAATCTGTAAACTCCTGATGATGGACCAATAATCCGAAATATATTGAGTTTGTATAAATCTCCTTGAGTTTTATTTCATTCACTGTGAAACTATACTCTCATTACTTTATTAATTAATTGGTTTTTAATCTGTAAACTTCTGATGATGGACCAATAATCCGAAATATATTGAGTTTGTATAAATTTCTTTGAGTTTTATTTCATTCACTGTGAAACTACACTCCCTTTACTTAATTAAATTAACATCTACTTGACGCTGTATGTTTGTTTCTTTTTATGTAGGTATATATATTTTACTCAATGGTGAGGCCCGCCCCGCGGTTAGAATAAATAATCAATTCACCGAAAATTTATCATTTTGTGTATTTATTATATCGTGTTTAAAAATGTGTGAAACCTGGAAAAATCCATAATCAAGAATGACTTTTTCTCTGTGACTGTATCGATTGTGTTAGTTTTTAGATAAAAAAAAAAAAAATAATAATAATAACCGGAGTGGAAGATAATTAGTTCTAGTATAAAAATATTTTTATTTCTTATACAAAAATTTGATTAGATTTTGGTATTTTTTTCGTTTAAAACTTCTAGTTGAAAATTCAGAAAATCAGAAAAAACATATAATGTTTAAATTAGGAAATTAATTTTTTCAGAGGATTAAAAATTCGTATTTAAAAAGAAAAAAATGAAATAAAATTTTAAAATTAATTTTATATTAGATTTATATCTTTTAATCTGCTAGAGCAGCGTTTCTCAACCTTTTTTGGCTCGTGGAGCAGTAAAATTTGTAAAAAAAATTCGCGGACCAGTGATATTTTTTTAACAACAAAATTTTACTAGGTATTAAAGAACTACTACATAAGTTAATTGTAACATTTTTGTTATCATATACTTACAATAATATTTAAATGTAAAGATATGTAATTATATATATATGCGGACTAATAAAATTTCTCCGCGGACCACTGGTGGTCCTCCGGACCAGCGGTTGAGAATAGCTGTAATGGAGTATTTCGGGGTGAAGGAGGGTACGCCCGTCTGAGTTAAATACCTAAGAACCCATAACTTTTGTTTAATAAACTGCAGCTTTAAGCCAAGTTTCAGCATTTTAGGTCAAACTGTTCAGTGGCAAAATATTGCCAGATGACCAAACTTTGTACAAACCTACCTTAAAGCATTGTTCAATAATAAAATAAATAAATAAAACGTACCGAGTCTTGAAAAAATTATCTCTTTTTTCCCCTCTAATCTCGTATCTTTTGCCTCAACAAATTGTAACTTGTCCAACCCTGACCTACCGCACATCTCGCATTCTTTATTTACGTGGTCTGTGCACCTGGTTGCCTACCTTGCAGGCAACCATGATTAAAAACCCCTCCGGTTCACCGGACTTTCCTTTTAGCTTCTCCATTTCCTTTTATTTCTAACCAGAAGCAACAAACAGCTGCTTAAACATGATTAGCTATTTTTATTAATGACCAAAGTATTTATATTAATAGTAACTATTGGCAACTTTTTCAGGTCACTCATGCCTGAAACGTGGAGAAAAATTATGATTTTTTCCCGCCTGGATTCGTTACCCACGATGACTATATAATAAGCTGTACCCGGCATGCCTCCGGCACGTCTGTCCCAGCTAGGCCTTCCGTGCGGAGTGCCCTGGCGGGCGGCGTCTCGGGATTGAAGTATTAGCTGTCCAAAATTGATTACCTTTTATGTAAATTGTTTTTTTTATATATATATGGTGTTGTATAAATGAAAGTGCTCATATTGTTATATGTATTTTAAATGGCGAGAAAATAATTTTCTTAATGACAAAGTGTTTTAAAAGTTTGATCAAGGTATTATATTGTGTCTGGGTTGAAGTTGATGATTATGAATAATTCAATTGTGTTCGTTTTTGTATAGAGCCTGATGAAGCCAAATTTGGCTAAACGTCGCAATTGGTCGCATGGTTTAAGCACTGTTTGATTATTCCTATTTTCCTATGGTTGTTTACATCTAATATATATTTATACTTATAAAAAATAAGTCCAATAATACTTAAAATTTTACTTCAACTATCGTCAATATACTATTTATATTTGTTATAAATAATTTCAAAAACAATGTGAAATTATAACAAAATCGTTATTTAAACAAATAATCTGAATGAATAGGTCTGAAAAGGTCTAAAAAGAAACCTTCTTATTATAACAAAAATCTATTCATTCATATTTATTTTAGGGGCTGTGAATAAAATTGAAAAATTTAATTGATTTAAAATTTGATGATACTAAATCAGTGCAGACCGCGAAAGTGAGAAAATAATGTGTACAAAATTCAATCAGACAAATGGTGTCGGAGTCCATTAACTTCAAATAGACAGACAAATAAACATTCAAATTTATGGTATATATATATATATATATATATATATATATATATATATATATATATATAGATAAGATATATATAGATAAGGTCATAGAAAGTTCATTCTGGTAGCGAGCATTCCTCTGTCCAAAACTAAGAACTGATTTGATTTAGGTCTTTTTAACTTCACAAGAAAAACTCATAAAATAAATTTTTTGAATGATAATCAAACCCATGACAGGAGTATTGAATTGATTCGAAAATTGTCATCGTCTTCAGAAATATCTGTATGAAACGTGGAGAAAATTCTTTTTTCATTTTAGGGTTTCAATCAAAAGTAAAATGGAAGCCTATTAAGGGTGTACGTGTGTGATAACATTGTAGCACCTGAACTAAATAAGATACAAGATTATAATATAATTTCCATATATTTGTGGTTTTCCACTATATTGTGTAAATAAAATAAATATATATTATGCATGAGGAATGTTTAGTATTAGAGTGTGAAAAAAATGCAAATAGATTTAATTAAAAATTTAATTACGCATTTCCGTTCAAATCTTTTATCAATAGCCTGTTTTTATACAATAGTTAACGAATTCTAAACGAAATAAAACAATGCAAATTAAATATACCTATACATCTTTTAGATTAAAACGAGAGTTTCTATATAAAACGTTCACAATGAAACGCGCGTGGAGTAATCCTTTAAAAGGAATGAAATCGTTTCAAGATAATTTCATTTTCGCTTTATGAAAATAATCCATTATAACATAGGCAATTTATATATTCTTAATCCTATCCGCTTTTAGATAATTCATTACGAAAATTCATCTTCTAACTAATACGAACTAATCTGATTGCATATTATCACATGGATCAGCCAGAGAAATTTTAAAAGACTATCTAGACCGGATCATCAAAAAGAAATTCAATTCATTCACTTGACAGAGTAGCCCGGATTACTAATTTCGGCACTCGAGTTCGATTCCTAAGGGGGTAAAAAACAACCCTTTTGCCATACAGTGTGTCAATTTGGAAACTTACCACCCCTAGTATCGCTAAACTGGCAAATTATTTCAAAAATCGCTGAGACACGTCAAAGGGGGGGGGGGGGAGAATTTTGAAGTATAAATTAGATCGACTCCTTCACCCCCCTCCCCCAAATCTTAAATGGGGAAAGGGGGTCGAGTGAGACATCATTTTGAAGAGCTATTTATTCTCTACATTTTGGTGTGCGAATTTTTAAGTTTGAGTGCTGCGTTGCCAAGTATGGCGACTTTGTAATTATTTGTGTGATACTTTAAACTTATATATCCTCATTAAAACCGGTTTTGACGGTGGAACGTTGTTTTAATAAATCAATTTTTACAGATAAAATAGCATCATACCTACTAGATTAACGTGAACCACAAACAAATTAGAACGCGTTTTTATTCTTGTACATTTATTTGCAAATGATTAACAAAACAAAATTGAAAACAACAAAGTCAAAATTGTTTATTTAGTTTTGGTGTTTACAATTTTGATTTTAAATGTACAAGAATAAAAACCCGTTCTAATTTGTTTATGGTTCACGCCAATCTAGTAGGTATGATGCTACTTTATCTGTAAAAATCGATTTATTAAAACAACGTCAAAACATGTGATGTCTCACTCGATCCCTTTTCCCATTTAAGATTTTTGGGGTGTGGTTCTGGGGGGGGGGGGGGGGGGCGATCTAATTTATACGTCAAAATTCTTCTCCCCTCGAATACAAATTTGACGTGTTTCAGCGATTTTTGAAATAATTTGCCAGTTTAGCGATACTAGGGGTGGGAAGTTTTCAAATTGACACACTATAATCCATTCAATCTCGGATCTAATAGATGGCAATCTCTAGTCACTCTGCTCTTATTTTTTTTTATAATGATATTGATACAAGAAGAAGTTGCACCAAGAAGGTACAACCTCTGTAGTCCGTGGTGGACCCTTGTAACGTGAAGATAAGGGGAGATTTAGGGATTGGGCAGCAGTCGAAGGTATCTGTGGATGCTGGTCTTGAAAGATTGAAGGTTATAAGTTGCTGGAAAGACGGTTGGGGGAAGAGAGTACCAGTCTCTAGATGTCATAGATATCATTTTGCTCCCATCTACTAAAAATTGGTTCAATCCGTTCAGAGCATCCTTTAATTGGTCCTTATTGTCTCCTAGAAGAGTAATATCATCAGCAAATCTAAGCATAGTAATCTTTTGTCCATGAATTTCATTTCCTGTGTCTATTTTATCCTTGAATTCTTTAATAGCTTTATCTATATATATAAGTTAAAAATTATGAGTGACAGAACACATCCTTGGCTTCTTTATTTTGGCTTCTTTTTGTTTGTCGCCAACATTTATTATTGCAATCTAATTACATTAATTAACATTAATATTGCATATAAGTTGCATAAATGATGCTAATGTATCTTATATAGAAGATACACAATAATTTCGATTTAAGAACTATTTTTTGCCTGGTTTATATATAATTTCTAACTTGTTTTTTATTATCAGAACAAATATATTAACTATAATTACACAGATAACGTGTTCAAATTCGACATGAAATGCTATATTCATGTGCTTATTTACCAAGTGAAAATATGACGTTTAGCTTAAGTGTCTGTTAAAATACTACCAGCTAGTTTCGAGTTTAACAAGAGGGAGACTTATTATTTGTGAATCAATTCACTTTATCGTGAAGGCATCGTAATTGGATTCTTACTTATATTAAGATAGCCATGTCTATTACTTAATTCCATTTAATCTAATCAGTATTTTTTTAATTTTGATATTGGATTATTCAACATTTAAGTTATTTATAGCTAAAAATTAAATAATTCGAGTGTGAAAAAAATATGATAAGGTGTTTATAATTTTCAGTAAATTAAATAAATTAAAAGTACATCACCAGTATAGCAGCATATTAGGTTCACCACAAATTTCCAATTTTTTTTTACCTATGTAAGTTTGTATATGTCCGAAATGTAAAAAAACAACACATTTTCAAAATTATTAGCCTGGCTGGATTCTGACACCTATAGTAACCAAGAACTGAAGCTCATAGAATGTTCGTCCGGATGGAAAAATATATGTATGTATGTACTAGGGTGCTCCTTATTTTGGGTATTTTCGAATTTTTACGCCGTCAAGGGCTCACATGGTTCGAAATAAATAAAAAACTTATCCCCCATGTTTTAAGTCTCTATCTCAATTATAACCTATGCCCCCAGCGATTTGGCATTAAAATTTCAATTTTTTTATTCCGGCCAAAGTAATGGTTCAAAAAATTTGAAACCTTGTAGACTTTATCCTTATAATACTAGGTATCCATCAGAATTATTACAGATTTTTAGCTATTATAATTTTGGAGTTACAGTTAGATAAAATACTGCTATATCTTATGTAAGATATTAATTTGCCGATGGTAATAGATTCAAATTTACAGGAGAGGAGGGAAGGATACCAATCGATTTGATTGGGGAATAATGGAATTTAAATAATTATCGGAAAAGAGGTTTTTTTATCTATTTAGATTTTTCCTCTTATTAAAAACAAGGACTAAATATGAATAAGGACACTCGATGGTGGAGAAGCAATCTCCGAAATCGAAGCTAAAATACAAGGTATACATTAATTAATGTAAAATAATTGGTTTAATAAAATTTATAAAAAAAAAAAAAAAAAAAAAAATTCAAATTTACAAGAAATCATAAGTTGGTGTCATCTATTAAATTCGATGAAATTGAATATTTTTAATTATATGTCAGAGGGGTTGTTTTTCACCCCCTCGGGAATCGAACCCGAGTGCCAATAACAGCAATCCGGGCCACCCGACAACAACCCCTCTGACCTATAATTAAAAATATTCAATTCCATCGAATTTAATAGATGACACCAACTTATGATTTCTTTTACTGTTATATCTTAGTGTTACTAAGGGCCGGTTGTATGTCGCAAAGTAAATGCTTTTTACCACTAACCAAGGGTAAATGGTAAATGGAGGGGCTGGGATGGCCAATCAGATGACAGGAACTGAAAGGCCATAGTGTATAATTGAGATAGAGACTTGAAACTTGGGAGATATTTTTATATATTTCGAGCCATATGAGCCCTTGTCAGCGTAAAAATTCGAAAATACCCAAAATAAGGACCACCCTAGTATGTACCTATGTACGAATTTCCATCTTAAAGAACTAATTTTGTGCGTTCTAGTTTTAGAACTAAATATAAAAAAATACAGAAAAAAAGTCGAATCATTATATTGAGCGAGAGCTATTGAAAGCTTGAAGCTAATGAACTCAAATTAAACTGAAATTTAGCTGCACTTTTGTATTAAGTTTTAGCTTTCTAACTCGAACCGTAGATAAAAAATTATCAAAATTTGCAAAGAGTGTACCGAGTCTCAGAAAATATTTTACTTTTAGCACCAATTTTTATTAAAATTTTTTAATATTTTAATAATAATATATAGTATGATGCTGTACTATTCTAATTTATAACAAGCAAATTTCTTAAATAATGCCACACAATCACCAAGCAAAATATTTGTTGTTTAGATTAGAGAGTAAATTTTGTGTTTGATTATATAGTTTGAATTTCGAGAAAGTTTATCCTGCATGTGAAAAGAGATAATAAATACTTAAAGACGACCAAAGCATTTCAATCATTCCAATAAATCTGCTAAAGAATTTCAATGATTTCTGTCTCTCTTTCTCAAAAAATAAAAAAATATATAAAATACGTGGCGCAGTCACGCTACCAAATGCCTCCAGAGCTGATTCTCGCATCTCGATCGAGTAATTAATTTTTATATTATTAATAAAAAAAAAAATAGTATTTTATCTTTTAATATATTTGATAAGATATTAAAAATAAATAAATTTGTTGGTTATTATTCAAAAATTTGTTTTAATAGCGACAATAGGGAAAACTCTAGTGAATTGTAGTTTCTTATGTAATTATTATCGAGATTATTTTTTCCGTACCGATATCAACTAGCTAGATTTGGTTAAGTAAGCTTGTATAATTCCTCTAATTTAAAGACGATTTTCCTCGAATAATTTCACTAAACAGCACTAAGAAAAGCAATATAATATATTGTTTTAATTTTTCTTTAAAATTTACTAAAAAAATACACCTTTTTCAATTTTATTTAAGAAAATATCAAGTTAATTCCAATCGTATTCGACAATTCTCAATTGAATAATAGAAAAAACACAATACCATTTTAGAAATTTCAATTGTATTTCCGAAAATAACTCAAAAGCAAAGAAAACCAGACACTTGATAAATTTTATTTTTTATTTTTTGATAAAATGAATTAAAATAAATTTTCCCATAAAATACCCGAACCAAAATATATTGGATAATAATATTTAAAACATTAACACTTTCGATTAATTCATGGAAACTTAATATTATATCAAAAATAAAAATAAATAAATTCTGATGTGGCCATCCACTTGACTTTACCATACTATTCTGGTTGAGTTTGGTACAAGGGCCTAGATTTTCATTTATTTGCCCCCCCCCCCTTTTTTTAGGTGGTTTGTTTTTGCATTTTTAGTGCTCTGGGGCTAACTGATCATGTATACAAAACTTAGTTGAGTTTGTTGGCCTAGATTTTTATTTTTTGACCCCCCCCCCCCCCCATTTTGGCACCAGGAATTTTTTTCTTGTTATTATAGGTTCATTTTATAGTATATTTCATTTTTCCTGTTTTTTTAGTTTTAAAATATTATAATTTTAAATTTTAGCCCCCCTCCCCTCAACCCCTAAATTTTGGATCGATTTACACTAAAATCTAATCAGATCTTAATCTCAATATACGAAAACTAAGTGTGAAATTCGGTTTTGATATTCACTCTAGCTCGTCCACAAAATAAGTGGTAACGCACAGTCTAACTAACAGACGTTTTGACAAAACAATTATTATCTCGAAAAATATAATTTTTTCGATGTTCACTTATTAGACCTTTTTTGTAGACCGATATGCCATGGTTTCGCCCAATTTTTTTAATTAAAATAGTTTAAGCTGTTTTTGAGATATTTCGGAAAAAAGAAGAAAAAAAAACACTTTTTTTTCATGCATGATTACAATACTTGACCAAACCCCTGGATGGTAAAATAAAAAAGAATTTAATGAAAATCATTTAATCTTTGTCTTCGAAACTTTTCATACTTTTATCATATATTTACGAGACATAAAGAGACATTTTTTTAATTAATCATTATTTTTTTTATTTTAATAGATCGCCGTTACTATTTTCTGTTTTTTAAAATCATATTTATTAAGCCAAAAATAATTAAAATGCCATTTTAGCTTTAGAAATAATTTTTTAATTACCTATCTAGTCAAAATATGCAAATATTTTATTTTAATATTGTACTTATTCATTTTATCTAAAAATTATCAAGTGTCCGGTTTTCTTTGCTTTTGAGTGTATATAAACAACAAACTAAACAATTGACATTTTCTGAAATATACACTTGATGTTTTCTGAAATTTTTTGGGTCGATATGTACGAAAAACTAATCAGCGTTGATAATGATAAGAAAGAAAAACTAACGAAAATTTATTCAAGTAAAAATAAAAATGTTTTCTTTTCAGTTGACGTTCAGCCAGACGCGAGACAGGACGTGTACTGGAGACCAGGTGACCAGAGGCTGCTACAGCGGAGATTCACAGCATCCTGGTAAGATTATCTATTCATCTTTTTAGCAATTTCTTATACCTTGTAATGGTAGGTTTTTCTATTTTATCCATTTATTTACATACTAGTTGCAAGGCCCGACTTCGGCTGCATTCTTGCTAGCCACCACCCCAATGTACAGACAAAACCTTAATTATATATATATATATATATATATATATATATATAGATAGATAATTTCATTTAAATTAGTAACCATGACGACTGTTTTTGTTGGGGGAGGGACATAGAAACATAGGTAGGTACATACAGAGGCAGGCACAATTTACCTTTAGCAGTATAGGATACCTACATCCCCAATGACTAAATGAACAAGACCCCATGTAATTTTTGACAATATCGTCAGTTCCTGGAATTCAGCCTGAATGAGTAGTAGGTACAATTGGTGACTTTGGATAAAACCATGGGATCCGTAGTCTTTACCTGATGAGCCTTTGAAGATGCGCTTGCTATACTATGGATAAAGTAAAAGTAGAAGTTTGGTTATTTAATATGTTGCGAAGTTAATCGTGTATATTTGGTTTTGAATATTTGAAATTATACATGAGCTAAAATCTTTCCGAATGGTTGATAAAAGCATGAAAAAAATCACCATCAGAATTAATCCTGGCTTTGATATTTCCGGATTATGTATGTTGATAATCTCTCTAATAAACAATAAAAAAAGAATGTTAGCAGAATGTTTAGATCCTCCGAACACGAATCGGAAGGATTATTCTATCAAACTTACACTATATGTTATTGAGCAGGAAGTTTAAGACGTATTATACGATAATTTCAAAGTACTTTTATGTTATAAAATTCTTCCAAAACTTAAGTGACTTAATTTTTAAATTGAAAGGTTTTTTATTCACAAACTAATAAAAGATTAATTTTAATTATTCACTAAACAGTTTCGGTCACCACTGGTTGACCATCCTCAGTAGTACCAAAATTTGAAAAATGAAACATTTTGTAAATTTTTTTTAAACAATTACATAATACAACAAATATAGAAGTTTGAATTTATACATACAATTTCGTTCAAGATCTGGAAATTGTCACTTTGTATAGGTACATATACATACATATGCTATGTTATAAATGTGTGAAATATCTATGTTAATACTCGTAAGTTAAGGATGGTTTATGTATACAAAGTGACAATGTTCAGATCTTGAACGAAATTGTATGTTTAAATTCAAACTTCTATATTTGTTGTATTATGTAATTGTTTAAAAAAAAATTGACAAAATGTTTCATTTTTCAAATTTTAGTACTACTGAAGATGGTCAACCAGTGGTGACCGAAACTGTTTAGTGAATCAATAAAATAAATAATAATAATTAATTAAAATTATTGTCTTTTATTAGTTTGTGACTAAAAACCTTTCAATTTAAACATACAGTACTTTTAGTATAGAATAGTTAACGTTTGAAAAATAGGAAAAGAAAAAAATAATAGTAGGAGTTGCAATCCCCAATTTTCATTGGAATTGCAGCGGTTATACCTTTTAAGAATAACTGACCTTTCCGACATGAACGAATGTTATCTATACCTATATATAAAATAGAACTTGTTCATATTCATTTAAAACAAAGGAGTCTTATCAATATTAATGAATGTACTTATAAAAATGTATTTTACATTTTTCACATTTTCAATATATATGCAGCTTTTATATTAATAGTTTCCTTTTTTATTTTTCATTCTAATCCACTATTTATATGTTTAATGATTGATTTAAGAAAAATCCATAAGACTAATTTACTTTTTGAATCCGATGATTTAATTATTAACTTTCTTTTAATCAATACTTTTCGAATTCATATATATTTGATACGTTTTTAATTATTCTAATCAAGATATTCGTTCTCTCTTAAGGGAGTTCGGGACAGCTTATCTATCTGGTTGATCTTCAAAAAAATCTTTTGTATTTCTGCAGAGTGACAACTTCTGCCCACTAATTTTTTTAATAAAAAAATTGTTAATAATGAGGTTAATTTCGAATAAAAATCTTTGTTTTGATAATATTAAGATAAATAGTTAATAATGTGGTTAATTTCGAATAAAAATATTTGTTTTGATAATATTAAGATAAATTTTTTCTTATTATAAAAACATTTATTTAACTCAAAAACGATTTCAAGAAATAGAGTTGGAATTCTACACTAGTGCTTTTGTTATATTCTGTTGGCTGCAAATAACTTTTTTTTTTTTTTTTTTTTTTTTTACATTTATGAATAACTAATTAACTAGACTGTCAAATCTATTGAAAAATGTATCATTCGATTCATAAAAATTGAATTATTGATCTGTATAAATTTGTTGAAAATGGTATAATTTGTATAGAAATTATATCCTTTTTAAAAGCTCGGTCCATTTAGTTCCATATTAAAAGAACAATTTTCAATAAGTTATTTCTCAGTAATGGGACAGACGATCAACTTCAAATTTCGGGAATAAATATTTAATGCATCAATGATTCGATGGTAAGAATTTGAGAATTTTCTTATACAAATGATAAACAGTCCAGAAACTTCTTAAATTAGTGTCTGCCAAACTATTTTACCAAGGGTTTTTACTTGTCGATGAAAGACTTCAATTTGCCTGTAATTGTAAAGCAAATAATTGTTAATCATTTTTTATAATTCACTAAAGCAAAGGTAAATTTATGTTAACCGAATGTTTTCTACATTTGATTCAATCGCGAATCAAATGTAGGGAATTTTTGTCAAATATTGAGTGAAAATAATATCTGAACTTATATATTTCTAACTTGAAATAATGATTTTAAATAAATTTTATAATTTTTCTCAGTAATATATCAAAGAATAATTGATAAATCAATGAGAATTGTTTTTGACCGCGCTTATTTGAAAAAGATATTTATCGCTAGACTACTGCGGATTACGCTATTGGAGTCTGGACCAAGAGAGAAAAAGATGTGATCCACTTAGCTACAATCCAACGTCATTTCGCGTATAGCCCGCTAGACATTCGGATGGATCACCAAGTGAATTTAAAATCTCAGATGTTATATATTTAATCTCCCAGTCCAGAGCGCTAGATCTATTAGCATGCATGTATGAGAAAAATTATAAAATTTATTTAAAATTATTATTTCAAGTTAGAAATATATAAGTTCAGATATTATTTTCACTCAATATTTGACAAAAATTCCCTACATTTGATTCGCGATTGAATCAAATGTAGAAAACATTCGGTTAATTAATGGCAAGCATCTAACATACATGCTAATAGATCTAGCGCTCTGGGCTGGGAGATTAAATATATAACATCTGATTTCAAATTCACTTGGTGATCCATCCGAATGTCTAGCTGGCTATACGCGAAATGACGTTGGATTGTAGCTAAGTGGATCACATCTTTTTCTCTCTTGGTCCAGACTTAAGACTCCGCAGACTCCAATAGCGTCATCCGCAGTAGTCTCGCGATAAATATCTTTTTCAAATAAGCGCAGTCAAAAACAATTCTCATTGATTTATCAATTATTCTTTGATATATTAGTGAGAAAAATTATAAAATTTATTTAAATTTATGTTTATATGGATGGTCTTTTATTAATTTCTCTTTGTATTGATGAAACTTTATCCGATTCGGATGATTTGAACATTCCAGGGTTGTTAAATTAAAATATAAAATAAAACTAATTTACAAATTCATTAGCTAATTAATTAGATTCTAATTTTATTACATCCATTTGAATTTATCTCTCTCTATTTATTTATATAATAAATATACTACTACATTCGACAAAATAAACTCTGCGGGTGGGAGATTGTTTTCGTTTTATTTATTTTTTTGCCTCTTTTTGTCCCAATGAGTCAATGTTGTTCGACTATAAGGCTAAAAGCAATATCAGATTAAACTAAAAATACAACTCGACTGGCTAAAATCCTTCTTGATTTCGCCAAACCCCATTCAGGACTTATTCAATATAAAATTAACTGAAATAAGATGACATCTGAAAGATGAAGGAAGGGTGAAGGGTATTTGGAAATTTTTGAATACCAACCTCATAAACTCACCCTTTTGAGCAAATAAAGGAATGTCGTTCCGAAATATAATCAAGAATATACCCCATGGAAGGTAGAAGGAAATATTATTGCTTAAGTTATTACCGAAGAAATGTATACAAATATATAATATTTATTTTTATGAATATTTTATGATTAAATAGTCTCTAAGGAATTTTTGTCAATGCGTTTTTATTTATGTCGTGGAAGAAAAGAAAAATACTATGGATTTTTTTATATTGAATTTTTCCCTCTCTTTAAAAAAGAGACAGGTTAAAAATTTCGAAAGGACATCAAAAAAGGATATTTTTGGTGCTCTTTAGAAATTGTTGAATATTATGTATAGAATTTATTCGACTGAGAAAGCAAGATATTGACTCCATATGTATAACACAGTTATCTATTTCTACACCTAACTTTACGATTAATTTCTTTATTTAAAGTGATCCTTTGGAATATCGATTCTCATCTAATATTTGAGGATTAATAATTTTGCATTGTATTTTTAACGTTTCGATTATTATTGGTAACCATTAATGAAGACATTGAGGAATCGACTTAATACCAGGTCTCACTTTTGGGGAAAAATATTTTAATAGGCTTTTTTAATGAAACTAATTATTTACAAGTGGTTGAGTCAAAATAAAACAAGTGGTTGATTAAATAAAAAACAAACAAATTACCGAGCGAAGGTATTATATATGTTGCAGTAAAAACGCGTTTCACCGAAAATCTTTGTCGCAGCTAGTTTTTACTCATGTCAAAAATGGATTTCAGTAAAAACGGGTTTGGCAAAACGACTCAGTAAAAACTATCGTCACTGTTCATTTAAATTATACGTGGGGGGGGGTAATAAAAATGGTATCCCTTTGGATCAAATTCAACCAAATTTTGTATAGATAATCTGTGGGTCCCGGGAAGGTTAGAAATTCAA
>JALMQS010000102.1:1455734-1585578 GCA_024734495.1 Forficula auricularia
GGTGTCGTAGGGATGGTGTCATATTAATTTGGTCAAGTTCTGATGATCACCAGGTGATCCATCCGAATGTCTAGCGGGCTATACGCAAAATGACGTTGGATTGTAGCTAAGTGGATCACATCTTTTTTTCTCTCCTGGTCCAGATTTAAGACTCCACAGACTTTAATAGCATAATCCGCAATAGTCTTGTGATAAAATATCTTTTTCAAATAAAGCGCGGCCAAAACACTTCTCATTGATAGGTCAATTATTCTTTGTTATATCAGTTAGAAAAATTATAAAAAAATTTATAGGAGAAGTTAGATTGTTGGTGTAGTAAATTCAGTCAATGTTAGTATGTTAGCTTTTATTTATTTTTTGAGTCGAGAGCATATTTCACAAATTGATCTTTGGTGAGTTTCTTGCCGAAAAAATAGAATTTTGACTAAAATTATGTTAAATATTAATATGAAAATTTTTATTTTATACTGAAGATGAAAATAAGCTTTCAAAAAAATATTTATTTTGAATATAAAATGTTCTATTTAATCATAAATAATGAATTACGCTACTCTGAGCAAAATACTATTTTAATTCTAAATATTTATTAATCTATTTTTACTATTACATAATTTAACTATTTTAGAATTCAATAGTTAGTCATACTTTTAGATAACTGATATAATAATAGTTTAATAAATGTAAAAAAAAGAAGTAATTTTTATGTTCATATTATAATATTAAAATTGTGGTAAACTATTAACTTTAAACAAAAAAATTTATTTCTGAATTCGAAACGAATTGACATATTTAATCTCACGAACAGGAAAGCAAAATATCGATTGAGTTGAGGATTTTCGGTAAATAAATAGTGTAATTTCAAATATACTGGGTGAGTTTTTCCATCTTGAGACAGTCTTATAACTCAAAAATAATGCATTACCTATATGAAAAAAAAAGTTTCAAATAAAAGTTTATTCATATCAGGCGGGGAAACTAAACTACGCTGTTGTTTGTCGACCTAGAACAAATTTTCAAGGGTATTTATTAAAATTATTTATTTAATAATTAAATATTTGATCATTATTATTTAATAATTAAGTTGAATGATTGTTAAAAATAATTATTAGTATTTTTTGAAATCTAATTGATTTAATATTTTTTACTTTATTTTCTATTTGATGTCGTTTGAAAAATAGTTCTAATGAAAGTTATTAAGTTTTTTTTCTAGATTAAGAATATGTACAGAAATATATAGGCTTACAGTTAAAAAACAGATCTTGACCTCGAAATATCCTTGAAAGCTTGTTCTAGGTCGACAAACAGAGTAGTTTAGTTTCCCCCATGATATGAATAAACTTTTATTTGAAACTTTTTTTCATATTATGCACTGTTTTGAGTTATAAGACTGTCTCAAGATAAAAAAAACTCATCCGGTATATATCTAATAAAGTCTTAAGTATTTCGGAAATGAAAACTATTTTTATATACGGATCATTTATTAAAATTTTTAAAGCGGGGGAGAGTTCATATTTTTACTGAAGGTCTTTGTCCCGGGTCCTTGATTAATTTCCCTTATACATATAATGAGTATGTCTGGTATCGGAGAAACTTTATTTGAAAATAATGATGGTAAATAAAATTATATACGTATTAGTAGATTAGAAAGAAGAACTATTTTTTATATCCGCATTATTTTTTAAGCTAAACTAAAGACACTTTTACATATCCTTCCGCACGATCTTTCACCAGGCTTCGTCATTAATTTCTCCTCAGAGAAAATCATTATATTTATTAGAAAATAGTTGTGGTTAATAGGTATATATAGAAATATATATTCTAATATATCTAAATTTCCATCTGGTACCTAACTACTAATTATTATTCTAATGTCAATAATCATATTTAATGTATTTCGGTAATATTTAATCAATACATTCTATTATACGATTTCACCTTTAGATTTAGAGAATCAAGCAGTGAAAAAAATAAACAAACAAATAAATAAAAATAATAATTTAATCATACCTGATAAAATCTCGGTGTCTTCCGGTTGAATATTTCAGCGCAATTACTGTAACAAAATAAAATATAAAAATAAATAAATATATTTTAAAACTATAGAGATTTATTTATATATTCAACCAAAGTAAATAACTTAATCATTTTAATGAATTCATAAAATGGTTCAACTGTAAATTTGAATATCTATAAACAGTTTTCATATTAACATGTTCAATAAGTGACATTGAAACGTAAAAATTCAAAAACAAGATAATATGATATATTTATTAAAAATATAAAAATAAAATATAACACCCTAGCCTGGGAAACGATTTCTAGCCGATTGTTTTCAAATAATATGTACTCATCAGGGGCGAGCTTTTCAGCCAGAGGGTGCTGACCAAAAAAAGGATCCATTATTTTTAAAATTTTTATTTCGGTATTATGGTAGTTGCTCTGTCTGAGTACTTTCAATAAGTATTTTTTAGATGCTATAAAATAATTAGTTTGGATGTAATATGGAAAAAATTACGATACCTATTTTTTCTCGAAAAAATCATTAAATATTAATAGTATAAAAAATTATTTATGAATGATGAGCTAAAATATATTTTGTCAGACGTATTTGATTGCACTTAGCCTCTTTGATTTTATTAATATTTTGTCTACTTTTTATAAAATTGTTTTTGACGTTCTCATAATAATAATGTATTAAAAAAAATGATTTTATTTATTTATTTATTTATTTATTTTTATTTTCGAGAATCCAGTTTTTTTTTATGTTGAGTGTACAAATAGATGCTAGGCAGGACGCGCCGTTGCGCTAGTCATACCCTTAACAGAGCTGGCGGTTTAGTTGTCTAAATACCAGGGGCTCCCAGGATTGAGATATAGCTATTAAATGACTGGACTGATGCTACTACTGGCAAACAGCGACAGATTTGAACATGCTTGCGTCCCACCCTCTGCTCGCTAGACAAGCTTTCGCGTCAGTTTGTCTGTAAAACAATTTTATAATAAGGCAGACAAAATATTGATTAAATAAAGCGGCTAAGTGCAATCAAATAATTCTGACAAAACATATTTTAGTTCATCATTCACAATTAATTTTTTTATTCAATTTATAGATTTTAAATAAAAGTCAGACGTCGAGTAGGTGTTAACTTATTTACTTTCAACCTCATAAAATCAAAGTATTTTTCCATAAGATAGCGAAAATACTTCAAATATGAAATCTGGAAAATTCTATTCATATCCTAGCGTTAAAAAGTTCCATACATTTTAAATTCAATCTAAGCGAAATAAAGCTCAACGAAATTAATATATGGCAGGCTATGAAGATACTCCTTACATTCACGGACCGTACGCCACTGATACACATATTCCCGGACAGAACCGTACGAAAAAAAGACTTTTGCCTTCTGGTACCATTTTTATACAAAAATATTTTATTTCCCAAAGCAAAAATTTAAGACTGTCATATTAAAGTTATTTAAGTGATAAGAAAACAGCTTTGTATGGAAATAGGTCGTTCCCGGTTCAAAAATGCTAGAAATCAATGAAAAAAATAAATAATGTTATAAGGGGAGCTTACATAGAACATACAATAATCTGAATGGAAAATTCACAAATCACCGGAAACCTACCAATTTTTGATAACAACTTAACTTTTTCCTCTAATTTAATAATGTGCAGTGCTGTAGTCGCAAAATGAGCAGATGATATACGCTATTATTATTAAGCTAGTGGGGAGCTCGAGCCCTTTCCTCTTTGCCTACGCCCTTAAATTATAATATAATTATAAAGGTATTTGTCTATATAAACATACTAAATTGAATTATGTATACCATATATTATATATGGTATAATGTCACGATTTACTAGTAATTAGATACATAATCCTTCCCGAGAGTCTTTGGAAATGCTTTGTCGGATCTGCTCTAATCTTGTCGAGGGGTTATTGTTTGAGTATCTAGTTAATGTTTCGATAGTTTCTCTCGGGCACTTGCACTTATTAGGAACCTCTCAGATGGAACTGGAAGAGGAGGGGGCCTGGAGAACTAGGGGACTGGGCCTATAACAGCCAACAACTAATTCAATCTCCAGCAAAGGAAACAGCTGATTGGGAGGGATATGTGTCGCTGTTCCATTCAAGTCAACATTTCAAATAATCCCAAGTGAATAGCGTTCAATGTTCATTTAACAAATCTCCTATGAAAGTATCCAAGTACCTACACGGTATGTAATCCGTTAGTTGAGTCTTCCTGGGATGAGTGCAAAAGTTGAAGAGTCTGCAGATAAAATGGCGAACGTTGAATTGGCAAATTATTTGAAATATACCTGTACCTCCGAAGCCTCTATTGCAAGCAGAAATCTAAATTCAATAATCTCTTTTTATTAGATAATTTATCAGGAGGTGCAACATTTTAGAAAAAAATTTTTTTTTCAAAATTTTGGGTTCAGAAATTTCAATATCTCGGAAAAAAGAAACCAATCGTATGTGTATAAAATTTTAGAAAAATCATTTGAGACGATTTCGAGGTAGAGTAGAAAAAAATTAAATAATGTTTTTGCCGAAATTAGCAGAGTATTGATTTTTAAGAAAAAATCTATGAGGGTGTCCTCTACTTAATACAAATAAACATACATTTATAGGTAGGTATAAATGCATTTATGTTGCAGTAAAAACGGGTTCTTACTATTGAAAACGCATTTCACTGAATACCTTTGGACAACTAGAATTTACTGATGTTGGTTTAGTTTGATCCAAAGGTCTAGAATCTTCGTTTTTGACCATCCGCCTCATTTTGGGTGTTTATTTTCAAAAAATTTTAAACGAAAATAAACGCCCAAAATGAGGCGGGAGGTCAAAAATGAAGATTCTAGACCTTGGGACCAAACTCAACCAACATCAGTAAATTCTAGTGAAACGCGTTTTAACTAGTAAGGACCCGTTCTTACTAAAAACGGGTTTTTACTGCAACATATATATAAATGAGTTTCTTTTTTTTTAATATAACGTATTTAGTGGCTATATTTTCTTCAAATTTTTACCAAGAAATTTAGATCAGAGAATCAAAGATATAAGATCTATAATATGTTTTATTAATTTCAGAAGAGAACGCCCCCCCCCCCCCCTCAGGAGTCAAAATTAAGTGCCAAATTTGCTTTCCGGACAGTTGATTTAATCCTAGAGACGATATCCTTCTGACAATATAGCTATGTGCTATTCAAGCTAATATTAATTAAGTTATAAAAAATTCAAATGTAAAATTCTGCAAACGAGTATAATAAATTTTCACTGAAAGCGGTATTAAATTTTCTGATTGGAATAATATTAGATATATGATTATTTGCATCAAGAAGAGGATACCCTCATTGATTACCTCTTAAAAATATAGTAGAATAAAATTTTAATATGATTTTTGATTTCGGTGAAAATGATATAATAGACACCTTAAAAATTTCAAGTTTGTATAAATCTTATAGTTTATGAGCTAAAATACTCTGACAGACGAACGTGCTGAAATTATAGCGACACCTATAGGGTTCCGTTTTACTTTTAAACCGAACCATGAAATTCAGAGCCACAAACAAACGAATTCCGAAAAAAAATTTGAATTATGACGTAGTATCTTATTATATTATACAATTAGCCGGAAAATATTAAAAAAAAAAGTAATTAAGAAATAATAAACATTAGGTAGCTATTGATTGAAATCCAAAGTTTGAGGTACTTTTAAAGAAGTAAAAATGAATAAATGATATTTTCAAAACCTCATCTAGAAGATAATTAATTATTTTATAGTACTTTTATAATTACAGATCGAAGTGTATTCTGAAGACAGAGTATAAAAAATACCTAATCTAGATGATTTTTCCCCCTTTGTACTATTCATCTGATATACCTGCCATTTTTTGGTGACAATTTTATATTTTATTAATTTTTGCACAACGTTTCGTCCGTTTCCGGACTTTATCAAGTGCTCAATCAGTTAACACATTAAACGTCTATAAAATAGTGAGACCATCGAGAAAACACTGATTGTTTTCTCGATGGTCTCACTATTTTATAGACGTTTAATGTGTTAACTGATTGAGCACTTGATAAAGTCCGGAAACGGACGAAACGTTGTGCAGAAATTAATAAAATACGTTAATAAAATATAAAATTGTCCAAAAAACCTATTAATTTTTTATTTAAATAAAAAATGGACATGAAACAACAGAATTTTTTGGTGAATTGATTTCTCTGTCAGAGAACTAATCGAATTATTAGGACACGTTTTAACTAAATAAAATGGCAATTATTTGATAATTTATCTCAATAAACAAATTACTACTAGAGAATAGAACTGATCCAACAACATATAAAATAGGAGGATTAAAAATATACTTTAACTGATTTCTTTAACATCGAAATAAATAAAACTATGATCCTATGAATTTGGAACCACTCCAATGTGAAGGAGCGAAATAGAAATACACTAAACTACGAAATAACTTACTTGTCGTCCTAAGGGTCGAATGGAGAATGAAAACAAATTCAAAGATACTAATTTAATTTAGCCGCTTTTTTCCGAGTTCTCTTTTAAAAAGTAAATCGGGACTCTATTAGTGTCGCTATAATATCTGTCCGTCTGTTTGTCAGAGCAATGTATAATAGCTCGTAAACTAATGAAGATACCTACTTGAAATTTACATTTTATATGTAAAATTTTAATCAAATGAATATTTTTTAGACAAGTCAAATTTATTGTGGAGTGGAAATTAAAAAAAAAAATATTAAAACATTTTTTTATCATGCAGTATCAGGATCCCTGCAAGATCTTTTTAAGTAGAATTAGTGTTAATTAAATAATAATAATAATAATAATAATAAAGTGAAGATGCCAGAAAATCCTAAAGGGTCATTTTTAAGTGATTTTTGTACGAGTCTAATTTTAACAAGGTCAAATTAAAATTCTTAAAATTAGTTCATTTTCTTCTTATGAAAGAAAAATAAGAAGAAATTTGATAGCTCAAGTATAGTAGAAGGTATAATATTTTTTCTGCTGCCGGCTGGCCTCTGAGAGGGCCAAAATTATTGAATTCACGGAGAGACTCATTGTTCTAGTAATACATTTATATTAAGTAAGGAACAAAGTATCTGAGTCCGACTCGCACTTGCCCGGCTTATTTTTTTCCATGTGCGATTAGGAACGAGGGTCGGAATCTAGTTTAGGTATATATATATATTTGTTAAACCTAATTTAAGAAATAAGTAGGTTATAATGAAAGGCAGTCCTTAAATTATTTGCTTTTATTCAATTTCCGAAGTTTCGGAGACTTTTTTTCTCTCCTTCTTAAGGGTCTAAAAAACAAAAAGTTAGTTGTGTACTCACAGTCATCTTCCGGAGTGTAGTATTTAATTTTATTTATTTTCTTAGAAGATGACTGTGAGTACACAACTAACTTTTTGTTTTTTAGACCCTTAAGAAGGAGAGAAAAAAGTTTCCAAAACGTCGGAAATTGAATAAAAGTAAATAATTTATGGACTACCTTTCATTATAACCTACTTATTTAGCTTATCTAAGAAAATAAATAAAACTAATTTAAGAAGTTTTTATTGATTGAAAATCAATTATTGGGATTTTTGTCAAATAGTAAAATATTTTAATTAATATTTTATTAAAGCAATTTGAATAAACATTAAAAAAGAAAGCTTATTGTGAAAAAAAATAACAGAAATATTTATTATATTCTTGAAGAAAAACAAATTTCAAGGTAGGTTTCACAAAACCTACTTTGAAATTTTACTTACTTATTATTTAAAAATGTTTCACCTTGAACTGACTCTTAACTCTTTAAAAATTAAAAACAAACTTGTTGGGACAGGCTGAAATCGAACCAGAGGCCTCTCTCTATAAAGATAGCGGATTCACTTGACTCATTCAGGCAAGAGTCTCAGTACTTATTGGCCTTAGGATAGGATAAAGTCAAGCCTCTTGAGAAATCAAGTCGTTTTTATTTGACATTCATAAGCAAGGTAAGAACGAAATTTTAGATTTTTTCATAACTTTAAGTTAAATATCGATAGGTAGTAAAATCGTCAAAAATACTCGTTTATGGTATTAGAACGTCTTAATTTTAAATTTAATCTAAAAGAATTTTCCGGAAGGCACAGGAATTAGATTAATTAAAACAGAAAGAAACCCAAAATTAATAGGCGCAATTGAATCTTTAGAAATTTTGAAATCACTTAATAAAAATTCGGACCTTTGTTTGAACAGCAAAATAGAATTATCAAATAGCAACTTACTTAAAATGTTTTCTGTCAAAACATAGATTTAGATAAATAAAAAGGAACCCCCCCCCCCCCATTGTTCTTCTGTTCTTTGTTATAAAAGAGATACATATGTTTTAAAAAGGAATGTGACCTGAAAATTAGTTTTTAATTTTAACTGGATCTCGGGTTAGTAATGATCAAAAAATTTTCAATATCCGATACTGACCCCATAGAAAATAATATTTATAATTAAAAAAAGACTGATGATGAAGGCCAAGTCTTCGAAACAATAGTCTCAAACAAATAAATAATATATATAGAGATATATATTTTTGATATATGTGTGTGTATGTTTATTTGCATCAAGCAGAGGACAACCTCTTTGTTTCACTTTATAAAAGAATTTAAACTAATTCTACCCAATTAACTTCTTACAGGGGTATGTCTGAACTAATAAAAAATTTCGATCCATCTCAAAGTACCTAATAATTCGATTAAAATTTTAATTTAATTTTTGTATAAAATGAATATAAATATATAGTTTCCAACTTTGCATTTTACTTACTACAATGCTGTGACGAAGATATTGTATCGACACTAATAGGGTTCCGTTTTACGTTTTTTACGGGACTCTAAATAGAGTAACAAACCAACTAGTTTTTTTTTTATATAAAGTCTGTCATCCCTTGTAAGAAACAGGTTAGTATAAAAACCAGTAAGATCAAGGGGTTGTTTTTTCTGTTTTCTTTCTTTGATTTTGAGATTCGTTACACTCTGTCTCATTTTGAATGTCTCATGAATAATCAAAACGAATTCAGGTAATTCAATTGGAAATGGCAGAAATAAATAAAAAACAAAACAAAACAGCATTTGAACAAATAAAATTCAATTGAAAATTTTCAACTATTATTTCTTTATTTTGTTTAGAAATGTTTATAACGTAGAGAACAATCATTTTAAAGCGTGTTTTTTCGGACTTAAATCCTATAAACACAATACGGAAGTACAATTGGGTTAGTTTTTAATGAGAATTGATTGTAAATTACATTTGAAGCTAGGGGGGTGACACCCCTGGGTAAAAATTTCAAAAAGGATAGATTTATAAAATATAATACCCGATTTTGAAAAACCGAAGGCCTTATTAAATTAAATAACAAATATTATATTAAGAGGTTAAGTTTATATCAATGAACATAGAAAGATAGTTTTAGTACCAGTTTGAATTTAAAAGGAAAATGATTAGATTGTTTCGGCCTCACGAAAATAAGGATCCAAAACAACCATATTCAGTGGCGTAGCCAGAATTTTTTTTTTTTTTTTTTTTTTTTGGGGGGGGGGGGGGTCAATCCACACAGCAAAATATTTAGTCAGAATTTTTTTTTTATTAAAACAAATAGGTACTTCCAGAAATTAAAAAAGAACATATTTATTGATTAAACATATGAAATATATTTAATTACGGTTATTTTGCCATAAGAAACGGTTTGTCGTTGTCATTACTCATCCCATGAGCCGTGCCCTTGGGGGGGGGGGGGGAGTTCTATGCCCATATATATTTATGATTATTTTTTTAAAAGAATACACTTAAATATAAGTTTGTTGTATCCTTTATTTATGGATGTTGTTTAATTTCAGGGTAAAAAAGATCTTTTTACTCCAGTCTTATAAGAAAACTAAGTCGATTTAACTAAAAATAAAAAATTATTAAATAATTTTATTAGTTTGTTTTGCTAAATATAAAATTTTTCACTGTCAACTCTGAAGTATTTGACTAATTGTTTACTTATATAAAGAATGACTTGCATGTAAAAAGGCTATAAAATCTAACAAGACAATAAATTTTATACAAAATATATATATTATTTTGGAATGCAGATCGAGACTATCAATCATTTATTCCTCAATTCTATTTTGCAGACGAAAGAAATAAAAAAAAAAAATAAAATAAACGGAGCGGGAGGATGATAACTCAAGAATCGACGTTTTTTTAAACAATGGCCTCGGATAATTATCATTTAACTAGTATCAAAAGAATCGAAGTCGATCGAATGAATTGCTTTCCAAAAATATCATATATCAAGATAATTTTTTCTAAGTATAAGCTAGATTTTTATTTACAAACTTTTGAGAAAATTGATTGATATAAACTTAAACTCTTAATATAATATTTATTATTTCATTTAAAAAGACCTACGGTTTTTCAAAATCGGGAATTATATTTTATAAATCCATCATTTTTGAAATTTCTAACCGCCCGCCCCCGCTTGGCTTCAAATGTAATTTAGAATCAATTCTCTTGAAAAACTAACCCAGTTATACATGGATTATAATCCATGAACCAAAATATAATTTAGAATCAATTTTCATGAAAAACTAACCCAATTATTCATCAATTATATTTAATTGAGTTAAATATAATTTAGAAACAATTCTCATGAAAAAATAACCTAATTATTCATTGACTAAAATATTATTTAGATTCAATTTTCACGAAAAACTAACCTAATTATTCATGGATTATAGTTCATTGACTAAAATATAATTTAAAATCAATTCTCACGAAAAACTAACCCAATTATTCGTCAATTATAGTTCATTGACTAAAATATAATTTAGAATCAATTCTCATGAAAAACTAACCTAATTATTCATGGATTATAATTCATTGACTAAAATATAATTTCGAATCAATTTTCATGAAAAACTAACCCGATTATTCATCAATTATAATTTATTTAATAAAATATAATTTAGAATCAATTCTCATGAAAAACTAACCCAATTATTCATTGATTATAATCAATGGACTAAAATATAATTTAGAATTAATTTTCATGAAAAACTAATCCAATTATTCATGGATTATAATTAATTGACTAAAATATAATTTCGAATCAATTTTCATGAAAAACTAACCCGATTATTCATGGATTATAATTTATTTAATAAAATATAATTTCGAATCAATTTTCATGAAAAACTAACCCGATTATTCATGGTTTATAATTTATTTAATAAAATATAATTTAGAATCCATTCTCATGAAAAACTAACCCAATTATTCTTCAATTATAATTTTTTTTAATAAAATTTAATTTAGAATCAATTCTCATGAAAAACAAACCCTATTATTCATGGATTATAATCAATGGACTAAAATATCATTTAGAATCAATTGTCATGAAAAACTAACCTTGAGATATTGAAGATTTGACTATCTATGCTAACAAATGCTGATGACATGACAAAATCGAGATAGAATCTAGAATATTTATTAAATCATGTCTAATAGTGGAGGATTTTGCATTGATTCTTTCAAGATTTAAATTTCATTGCTGAAGTTGTAAGGAGTTAAAATCTAAAATATCCATTGATCCTTATTTAATAACGAGCTTTTCGTGCGTGCCTTCGGCACGCCCTCGAAGCTCGGCCCTCCGGGCTGGTGCCCTGGCGGGCAGCGTCTCGGTCCAAAAATTGTATTCCTCTTAAAAAACCACACTCCAAATGTATACCGGTAAACTACCGAAAATACATCGTCTCTTAAAAGTTTCGTCTCTTTAACTTTTGAGTGGCGAGGGGGGGGGGGGGGGCGAGGGGGGGGGGGAGGAATAATGATCAATATATTTAATGTTTCTTAATTCAAAATGAATTGGAGTCTTTCATTTCAAAATTCGAGTCCAAATTAGAAATTAGAATTTCAAATTTGCCTGGTTAATGAAAATCGATTGGAGCCGCGCTGACAATTATATTTCAAATTTGCCTCGTTAATTAATATATATTCAATGTTTCTTAATTTCAAATCTATTGGTGTTTTTTCATTTTCATTCGAGTTCAAATGAATACAATATTATCTCGACACAAAGTCCAAATCAAAAATATCTAGTTTTAGTAAGAGAAATCAAGATAGAAATATTAATGTCGCAATGGAGTAATCGGTAGAGCCAATGACTATAGTTCAAGAGTTCGTCGGTTCGATTCTAGGCAAGAGCGTAATTTTTTTAGAGAAATTTCTCTAAGCATTGTTACAAATTAATCTAGATGAATATTATATAGTATATGGAAGATTAAACATTCTACATGTACGGGAATTTGTTGAGTAATACTAACCATTATTGGTTAATTTTAATCAACAAGCCGCTGTTGATAGATTTTTCCTAATTTGATCATTTTTTAAATGAAATGCAATTCAATATCATTCCGCGCGGCCTTTGTTCATGCTACTTTATTAAATTCTCTTCATAGAAAATCAATATTTTTTTTTACTCAAAAAAGTACATACATTGTTAATTTAATAGATATTTAATTATTTTTCTAACGAAAAACTATAATTAATGTAAATTTATCATTGATCTAATAATAATGCAATAAACATTCCAGAATAAATAGGTACTTTTTTTTTCTCCCACCAAAATAGTCGTGTTGTGGTGGGCGCGTAACAATTAATGAACCGACGTCACGTAATAGATTGCCATTTAACGTAAAACATAAAAACTAAGCAACATATTTTTACATATGTTCCCTATATAGATAGCTACATAAATAAACCATAATTCGTACATACAAGTTTAAAATATTTTAATTAAAAGAAACTCAATATCACTTAATTAAAAATGGTGGACGGCTTTTTAATTAAACGGAATTGTATTTCAACCCTCAATATTCGAATTGGAAATCACGCTGCGTTTCATATTACTTTATCTAATCGCTTGGTTTGAGATTTCATTATTTAGTACGTTGATTTGTTAAATTTGTTTAAAATGTTTTTCATTGGCTTATAATGATGTCAGAGATGGGTAAGTTACAATTTTTTGAGTAATGAGATACAAAATACCAATTACATCAAAAATAATAATTGAAGGAGACAATAAAAGAGTGTGTCTTCTGCTGGAATTATAAATTTTACCTTAACACATGAAAAATGTAATACTTTCATTCATAAATTAATTCCTGTGAATACATTGTAATAGACTGATGAAGAGGGCAAAGCCCTCGAAACTATAGTCTCGTTATAAATAAATAAAATTTATAATTCCAGCAGAAGACACACTCTTTTATTGTCTCCTTCAATATATAAAAATTCTGCTACTCTCGGCAAAAACTTTCAATTTAAAAATAATAATCTGATAAGATTCGAATTATATAAGTTACGGCAACTGAAATATAAGATTTGAAAGACGAACTATGATTATTTATTACTCGGTTTGTTCGGCCAGTAAAGCAGAGTGGCTGGAGTTATTATTTTTTTTTTCACTTTACCATGCAGGGTAACCGTGCACTAAATAAACAAAGAAGTTATGGGTGAACATACATAACAAAAAAGGTTCAATACCAATGAAATATATACGGGACCAATCAGCAACTATACTGAACCCAATGTAAAACAAATCATCGAAATCGGTCCACATGGTAAAGAGAAATCGAAGAATAAACATCATCAGAATTTGACCAAATTAATATGGAACCACCCCTAAGGTACCGCCTTTCCAATAAAAGAAGAATTATTGAAATCGGTCCACATGGTAAAGAGAAATCGAAGAATAAACATCATCAGAATTTGACCAAATTAATATGGAACCACCCCTAAGGTACCGCCTTTCCAATAAAAGAAGAATTATTGAAATCGGTCCATAAACAAAGAAGTTATGCGTGAACATACATAACAAAAAAGGTCCAATACCAATGAAATATATACGGGACCAATCAGCAACAATACTGAACCCAATGCAAAACAAATCATCGAAATTGGTCCACATGGTAAAGAGAAATCGAAGAATAAAAATCATCAGAACTTGACCAAATTAATATGGAACCACCTATAAGGTACCCCCTTTCCAATAAAAGAAGAATTATTGAAATCGGTCAATGAACAAAGAAGTTATGCGTGAACATACATAACAAAAAAGGTCCAATACCAATGAAAAAAAAAACGGAACCAATCAGGAACTAGACTGAACCCAATGCAAAAAAAAGGGATTTGGAGCAATGTACAGACAAAACCTTAATTTTATATATATATATAGATTGTATCAGATATGTTTTCTAGTAAGTAAATAACAATCTTAATATTTCAAGAAAGTTTATTATTTTATGTCGGGCGTATTCATTGCAGCAGTGCTGGGCCGCGGGTTTGAAAAACCCTGACGTACACTATACAGAATGTATCGAAACATAAGGAAATGAAACAGTTTGAGCTATAATAAAAAGTATAGATAAAAACTGGGCAATAGGGTGGGTGAGATTATCATAGCAAAGGTTCAATACTCAAGCCGAATGATGGGCTTTGACCGCAGAACGTGTCAAGTAATTATTATCTTGTATTTCAATTACTTGTAATTGATTACTGTCCATCACGGCACCAGTCACTAAGCCGACGACTAGAAATGGACAAAACTAATGAGACAAGGTGCTTTTTTAATTTCACTTCTACAAATGATTAATGATTCAATGGGTTTTCTTTCTTTAAAAAAAAGTAAATCCCATTCTTATTTGTCATTTATTTTCTCATGAAATTTTAGAGCTTTTATTTTTTACTATATAATCTAGATTTACAAAAAAAAAATAATATTAAAAAAAAAAAAGAGAATATTTCAAGGGTGTGAAGACATAGATAAATGGAAAGAAGGGGTGGATGACGAATAAAAAAAAATTGAAGGGGTTGATAATGTTTGTTTGTGTGTGAGAAGGAATAGAATAAAAGGATATATGTATCGGATTTTCTCTCATTTTACCCATTTATTTGACGTGAATTCGATATGTATTTGTTAAATAATAATTGGAAAGATAAATAATAATAAAAATTTACTTTCTGAGACAATTTTTGGAGTACTTTAATAGATGTGATCTGTGGGATGAAAAAATAAATTTCCACTCGATTTTATCAATATCAGAATTTAAACATTAACATGATACATTTTTGAGGTGGATCACCCACTGACCAGTATACTAAAACTCGATGCTGCTTTTTAGAATCGTGTTGCTAGCCTCTTTCGGAAAACAACTTGGAACCTTCACTTTTTCCATTTCCACAATTGGTGGCTTTTGGGACCCAATTCAATTGATTATTGTCACATTCCTGTAGTAAAAAAACCCAATAAATTGTTTACCATTCATATCTAACAAACAATATAATTTAAATTTATGTATTACTCAATAATTTCATCATTATCAAAGGTAATTCAACTGATCTATTCTTTTGACATAGTTCCTTTATCTATTATCTATATGCCTATCGAGAAATTCCAAATTAGTAATTCTGTTAACTCGTGTTCAATTTTCAACCAACACTTATTTGTATAAAAAATATTTTTCATTTGTTTCTGTCATCCCTAAGGGTTGCAGACCCTTGTTTTAAAAAGTTTTGGTATCCATGGAGTAAATAGAGCGATCGATTTCCAATCGCGTTGGTTCAGATCGAATATAGTACATCAGTCAGAAAGTTATTTGTCCCATTCAAGAAAAGGCGATGGGAAACCACCCATGAGAACATTTTGTTTCAAGGAAAATTACTATGGAAAGTATACTCTCCATTGTAATCGGGTGTCGTACTTGATGAAATTGGTGTAATCATTTAATTAACAGTAGCAAAACTTATATATTTTACAACAGCTTATTGGTGAGGTATCAAAGAATCAATTAAACTAACGCATTTCCGTGTCAAAATCGAAAGAATGGACAATGCTGTAATTTTTAAACTGCGATTAGCGAGATAATTCTTACTAGTTAATACCAGTAGAGAGAAATGAAGAAATCCGATCAACGTGACATGATATATAAGGTAAATCATTTATTAATTGGTAATGCAATACCATAGAAAATTTTACAGGGGTTCAAAGCTCAGAGACAAATAATTACATTATAATAATAATTTTGGAGAGTCTGGTGCGAGGTGAAACATATTTTAATAAAAAAAAAGTAAAAATTTTTTTTTTTGGAAAATTGTTATTTTCTATGAGTCGTTCACTAGGTCACTTGTTTCACGTGTAAAGTCGAGTTTCATGTCACGAATCATCGTTTCGTTTCATTTGGTTTTTATAACAATTTCTGAATTTATCGTTGAATATATTTTTTTAATTTGACTTATTTTAACCTGGCAATCAAGCTCGGGGGAACGATCTTAGGCCAGGCGGGTCAAAACTTGGAAAGTGATGTAGGACTACCGGGGGGGTCTGGAATACTTTACACGTGAAACAAGTGACCTAGTGAACAATTCATAGTAAATAATAATTTTCGAAAAAAAATCAACATTTTTACATTTATTTTATTATAATAATAGAATATATAATAATACTTAATATATTTTTTTATTTATTTAATTAATTTTTTAAAGGTGTTTGAATATACACCCCCCCTCCCCCCCATCTATATCTATATCTATGTATATATGTTGCAGTAAAACCCCGCTTTTTTTAGTAAGAACGGGCTCTTACCAGTCAAAACGCATTTCACTGAATACCCCTGTGCCAACTTGACCTTACTGGTGTTGGTTGAGTTTGGTTCAAAGGTCTAGACTCTAGAAACTTCACTTTTGACCCTCCGCCTGATTTTGGGTGTTTATTTTCAAAAAATTTTAATCGAAAATGTCAAAAAATACATACTTTGCTTCTAATGAGGATGTAAAATTTTGAAAATAAAAACCCAAAATGAGACGGAAGGTCAAAAATGAAGATTCTAGACCTTTGAACCAAACTCAACCAACATCAGTAAATTCTAGTTGCCATAAAGTTATTCAGTGAAACGCGTTTTAATTAGTAAGAAGCCGTTCCTACTAACAAACAGGGTTTTTACTGCAACTTATATATATATAATGTAAATTGAAAGTTTTTTGACGACAGTAGTAGAATTTTTATAAATTGAAGGAGACAATAAAAGAGTGTGTCTTCTGCTGGAATTATAAATTTTAAATAATAAATTCAAAATTTATAATTCCTACAGAAGACACACTCTTGTATTGTCTCCTTCAATATATCTAATGTGCAAAATTTAATAAAATAAGGATAAATTCCAGGAGAGGAGTCATGTACCCCGTTTACCCCCTCCGCGGACGCCCATGATGCTAATGGAATAAACACAATGTAAATACTGAAGAGTTTACAAACTCTTAAAAAGTTTAGAATGTCTTAGGTCATAAGGCAAATTTGTCTTGTACCGTTGAAGTTTTATTACTGTCGATGCATGGGGCTGGAGGCCGCATGCTGAGTGTGCAGCTAATTATACAAACATACACCCGTAAAATGAATCCGCACTAGCAAAAACACTGAATTAATAGTATTATTATACATCGCGTTTATCGTTTACGCTAGCAATTATTAATAGGCTAGTATTTTATTTTTTTTTCATTTAAAACTAATAAATAATTTATTATTCAGTACATTAGGCAGAATTTGGGCGTACCGCAGTATTGTATTCACTGGGAACTATTTATTTCTTCTTCCTGTTTAGAAATGTTTGAAATGTAAAGAAACATTATTTTCAAGCATGTTTATTCTGTCTGTTTGTATGGATTCTGATACTCACAAAAGTTCGTTCTGGTGTCAAAATGTTTTTTGTTGTTTTTCAATAAATATTGGGTTTTCTTGTTTGTGTGTGTGTTATATGATGGTTGAATAAGCTACCCGAAGCTTGTAGCTAAAGAGCATTGGTTTTTAACTTCAAATTCGGACTTTTCCATATCAAATTCAGGATTTTAAAAATCAAAATCAGACTTTTTCAAATCAAATTCAGAATTTCTATAAAACCATGCATATTAACAATGATAGATTTTTACATGAAAACGTTTCCTGAGAGTATAAATAGTAATCTTGAAAGGTTTTAGTTAATGAGCTGAAAATTGATACGCAAATATCTTGGAATGTACCAAATTTTAGCTTTTTACCTGAAAACGTTTTCTGGAAGTTTAAATGCCAATCATGAACCGTTTTAGTTGATGAGCTGAAAATTGGTACGCAAATATCTTAGAATGGCCCAAATTTTAGCTTTTTCCCTGAAAACGTTTTCTGGAAGTATAAAATGCCAATCATGAACGGTTTTAGTTGATGAGCTGCAAATTGGTAAGCAAATTTCTTAAAATGCACCAAATTTTAATTTTTAACCTGAAAACGTTTTCTGAAAGTACAAAATGCCAATCATGAATAAACTACATCTCTTTAACAAGTTTCAACTTTCTAGCACAAATGGTTCTGAAAATAAATTTCCATAAAACTAACATTTGCAAAAAGGGTACCAAGCCTTGAAAATATATTAATTTTATTCAATTTTTAATAGTAGATCATTTGTTATCGTCTGATGAATGTGCATTGAAATCGAATACATAATTTAATGTGACCATAGAAGAAATTGAGAATCTCTTTTCTAAAAAGATGACAAATCTTCTACTACTAGCTACGATGATAACAAAATATAAGTTCTGACGAGTAAAAAAAAAAAATTTAATTTAATTGAAACTGTTTCATGTCTAGATTCATATTTGGACTGGAATGAGACTCTTTAAATATACGAAGAGGAAAGAAATAATCAATTGCACATTCCAGAAATACAGACAAAATATGCAATTAGATAAATATAATAATTACGAAAAAGAGTATCCAGTAAAAAATATCTAAAATATTTAAATTTCTAAAGAAATCACGAGAAAGTGTCATTTTAACAAATCCAAGTTGTTAACATAACTCTTCTAACATGTAATAAATTATTTCTCGACTGAGTCTTGAAAAAAGTTTCCTCTAATTAATTTTTTATTTGAATCGCGAACGGTCATGAAATCTTATTCAATAACCCCCTAGGTAAATACCGCAGAAATTAACTCCTTTTTATTGTAAATACTTGAAATGTTTGAAGGGTTGCTAGCCACCCTTCCAACTCGACTAGGGGTTGTGACGTCACCCCAGAGTCCAAACATGTTCCATCTCATTATTTTCTACTCTAATTGTTCCCTTCAAGCTAAAGATTTTAATTAAATTGGATTTCTATTTATTCAATCATCCATGCAAATAATATTCATTTGAAAACTGAACAATAAACAGATCCAGAGTAGATTTTTTGGTGATAACTCTTATTTAAATCTCCCTAATACGATAAAGCAGGGGGTATTTTCTCTCTTCATTTCTACTTTATCACGAACCTGTTCAATTACGTGCCGTATCACAAAACAAAAAATGATTGGGATTAATTGGTTTATTTATTTATTAAATAAGATTTGTAATAAATGTCTAAATAATTGGCAAAGATAAAGAAGATTTTATTTAGAGACGTTAGCGACCACTTTAGATGATTGAATTGAAATTCTATTAGGATGTAATTAATAAATTAATAATCTGCCTTACGCCTGAATAATTTACATTATAATCGACGTTGCCAAATTGTCAAAAATCATGATTGTTAAATTTAATTGGAAATAATTTCAGTTGGTGCATAACAACTTGTTTTCGAGAATTTCATCTTAAACTTATTTTTTTTCTCCTTTAAATTAACATCTTGAATATTGCAAATTTGGCAGCCTTAATAATTAATAAGTCATTCTGTCCTCTCTAATTATTATTATTTGAGAGAGAAAAATTCTTTACGACTTGTTGTACTCCACAATGTTGAAATTTTAATCCAACTTTTTTCTTTTAAGTTTCTATAGTCCAGTCAAAAAGGAAATGATCTATTTTTTCAAAAAAATCGCAGTTTTTCCTTCATAAAATGAAAACCGCTCATCCCAGAAACTTGATTCCTGTCTCATTCTCTAGAAAATTTTGTTGACTTGAACGTTTACTTGGACTACTTTTTTGATAAAAGTCTTAGATTTTTAGATATCCAGCATTTTCCATGAAACTTCTGAGGATTCGGATCATATCCTGTCATAAAAAATGCTGGATATCTATAAATCTAAGAGTTTTAACAAAAAGTGGTACAAGTAAACGTTCAAGTCAACACAATTTTCTAGAGAATAAAAAAGGAATCAAGTTTCTGGGATGAGTGGTTTTCATTTTATGAAAGAAAACTTTGTTTGAATTGTAGCAAATTTAATCTAGTTTCAAAATGTATAAAGTGGTCTTTGTCGAAAACATGCTCCTTCATGGTCAAAATGGGAAAATATCGAAAAAAAGTGCGAGTTTTTGGGTGATCCGGGGGGGCTGCCGAGGTCGAAAACTTGGATTGCGCGCTTGAGCCCGAACCGTTGGTCGAAGAAAAAACCTAAACAATGAAATTTGTAGGAAATTTTATGAACTTTCATTTTGAATAGAAAGGTTATTTACGAAAAGTTGATAGTTTCTCCAAACCGCCAAAATATGGAAATTTTCACCTTTTTTTTCTATTTTCTAAAATGTTGCGTCATGAAATTTTGGTGGGAGACCTCAGATTTGGATTCAGCGCCCCAAAAAACATATATATGCAAAAAATCAGAACTACCCCAAAACTTTCCCTATAAGGACCCATTTAAGCATTTGACTGGACTACTATTCTATTATTTTAGATCGATTTTTCTCCATCTTTCCCAAATCAAACAATCTTCCATCGAAACCGATGATAATAAGGACCTGGACTTTAACCAAAATATTCACCTGTTCTTATTTGAATGAGAGAGTTATTCTTCAAAACCCAGTGTTACAAGTACCTTGGAATTAAAAAAAAGATTCAAAAAGTGTGTTAGAGGGTTATTACTTTTGAAAGGGCACTGAAATGACTATATAAAACAATAAAAAATTATGAAAAAGAAGATAGTGTTCAATAATTAACCTTCTCCTGATCATAAGGAAACGATCATCAGTTTCCGAGTGTTTTTTAATAAAGCCTCATTTAAGATAGTTAATTTAAAATAAAAACAATTATAGTAACTTTATTTACTATATAAAAGTTAGATTTGCCTAGAGAAATAGATTAAACTTTCAAATTTAGGGAACGCGGTGTTGGTTTATAGTGAAACATTGTTAAAATTAAATTAGGTTGGAGTTGGTGGTGTTTCACCTCCTTGTGAAACACCACCAACTCCAACCTAATTTAAGATTAAACTTTCTTGGGAAAAATAAGGAGAGGTTGGTTCGCCCAGGACCTAGGCCAACCCCGGGTTGTTTTTTGTCACTCGGGTTCAGTTCCAGAGAGGATGAATATAACCCTTGTGACAAATAATAAAAATCATCAATAACAATTCGGATATAGTAGATTATAATCTCGTGATTTTTTTTACATAAAGTCGAATCTACTTTCTAGCATTTAGAAAAATTCAATCTGAATATTTTCCATGTTCCTTTTTCAATCATGACTTAAAGATGTATGAAGTTTTTCAACCGATAGTTATCATTAGAAAAAACTTTCTTTAAAAAAAAAGAATTTATGGTCACAATAATCACAATATCATCCCCCCAGGAGGAAGCCCTCTGACATGCAATATAAACATATTTTCAACTAAAATCTTAAGATTATAATCTAATAATAATAATTATTGTGACCATAGAATTGTGTGTGTTTTTTTTAATATATATGGTTCCGCCAATGAGTTGATTTTTTTAAAAAAGACACATCTTTGTTTTTTTTTTGTTTAATTCAGAATTGTTTTCAAAAGTTATTAAATCATCTCATTATGCACTTGTAAATTTTTCCTAATTAAAGTGAACTACTTGTAGTTATACTATTAAAAGTGGTAACGTTGCAGCAACTAATACGAAAATCAACAAACTTATTATGATATACTTATTATTAAAATATATGTGTGATTTAAATAAAAATTCAAATTTTAATCAAATTAATCATAAAAATAAAAGCTTCAACAGCTTCATTACTAATTATACTTATTATATTTGAAAGAAAAAAGTGTTTTAGTTATATGTTTGAAAAAAATAAAGTAAAAAAAATCCTTTTAAATAGGTAACAGAAGAAGAAGAAAAATAATTTGATTTAGGACTATTGTCTGACTAATAGTGAGTTTAGTATACATTCGTTGTTACGTTGCCAAATTTAAAAAATCAAGGTTGTTCTATTTAATTGATAAAAATGTTAGGTACATAATTATTAATTGTATAATAACTCGGAAGAGACGTCACCTCTATCGTGATTTTCGCCAATAGAAAAACAAGAATCAGGATAATAAGAAAAATAAGTGTAAATGAGTGTGAATCAATTAGTATAGAATAAATATACCTATATATATTAATTAAAATAGCATTCCACCTGGATCAGAAATTAGTCTACTGTTGAATTGTTAAAGCCATTTCACTTGCAGTTATGTTGTATATATCTCTGTGGAATTGTTAGAGGCTTTAGAGAGGGTCTTTACCCCTTGAGGGTAGGCATTATCAATACACCAATGCATCAGCTGACCAATATATATCAATGAATTAGATATTTCCTTGTTGGGAAATCCATCTATTAACTATTCTTTACAAAGTGAATAGATAAAATATTATTTGATAAGACATTATAAGCAAAATAAAACGTGTTCACAGATAATTTATTAGAATATTAATTTCATTCTCTTAAAAATCCAACAATTCGAAGAATCCTACCTCCTTCTTCAGGATTTAAAAGGTTCAACGAAAGAACCTCCGTGTATATTAATATTATTTTTAATGGCAATTACATTCAAAACTTTGTGATCAGTGATACGTCTTGATGGTGGCCATAGCGGGTCAAAACGTTAAATTAAGTTTTATTTCAATTTTATTTTGGCTGCGATTAAAAATCTACTTTTTTACCTAATTTAAAATTAAAAATAATTTAATATATCGCTTTTAAATGAATCAAAAAATTAGCCATCATCGCTCGGTGTTCCAGGTACTTCCTTTAAAAAAGTATAACTACCCTTATTTTACTATCCTTCACAATAGTGTTCAGGTCGCCATTTTTCGATATCCAGAATAAAACAAGTTTTCAAAATTTAGGGAAGACTTAAATTCCGTAATGACATCTTCCAAGAGAAACTATAATTATTTGCTGTTAGCTGATTAATTAGAAATATAATTTGTTCGGGCATGTTTGACGACCCAAGGCAAATCGACTAGGCTATCAAACACTTTCAATAACGTCCACCCCAAGAGGGGACTAATCCATCTTTAATTTACAATAATTTATTTCATTTGAAAATTTTAGCTTCCTAGCTAAACGACCTATGTTCCAGACTGTCGTTGAATTCTATTATTTCTTATTTAAGGGGGTTCGTGACTGTTTATATTAGGGTGGCCCTTATTTTGGGTATTTTCGAATTTTTACGCTGGCAGGGGCTCATATGGTTCGAAATAAAAAAAAAAATATCCCCCAAGCTTCAAGCCCCTATCTCAATTTTAACCTGTGCCTCAGAGCGATGTAAGATTCCCATCTAAATAACATGGGGTTTTTGGCATTGAACGATCAATTTTTTATTCGAGCCAAAGCAATGGTTTAAAAAATTTGAAACTCTGTAGATTTTATCCTTATAATAGTAGCCACCCTTCAGAATTTTTATAGATTTGTAGCTATTATAATTTTTGAGTCTATAACTTACTAACACTAAGATATGGCAGTATTTTATCTAGCTGTAACTCCAAAATTATAATAACAAAAAATCTGAAAAAACTCTGAAGGATAGCTACTATTATAAGGGTAAAGTTTACAGAAAATCAAATTTTTTGAAAAATTACTTTGGCCGGAATAAAAAATTGATCGTTCAATGCCAAAAACCCCATGTTATTTAGATGCGAAACTTGCATCGCTCTGAGGCACAGGTTAAAATTGAGATAGGGACTTGAAACTTGGAAGATATTTTTTTTTATTTATTTCGATCCATATGCCAGCGTAAAAATTCGAAAATACCGAAAATAAGGGCCACCCTAATATATATACAATAATTGCTCAATTAATAATATAAGATTATCAAAACAAAGATTTTTATTCAAAATTAACCTCATTATTAATAATTTTTTTATTAAAAAATTTAGTATGCAGAAGTTGTCACTCTGCAGAAATACAAAATATTTTTTTCGAAGATCAACCAGATAGATATGCTGTCCCGAACCCCCTTAATATGATTAAATGAAGTTGTGTCAAACACGTTTAGCATTCTTATCTAAGCCAGCTGCAATGCCATTTATGCACTTCCATGCAAATTCGTTTTTTTTATCAACTTATATTTATCTCGCTTGCAAATCATTCAGAGGAAATAATATTTGACAAAAATAAAGAATTCAATATTATACATCAACGGCAATATTGGAAAAAAGATAAAAATCATCTCATTCACCCTTAACAAAAATCCTTATTTAATATTGCCTGTGACTCTAATGAAGTATAAAAAATACTTTATTAATATCAACAAAATAAAAAAAAATAAAAAAGGATAAATAATGAATTTGAATAGACGATAGAGGAACAAAAAAACTGAGTAATGGGGAGTATTGGATTTTTATGAAATGATTTCTTTTGTGTGCAAACGAGCGAGCGGGGGATGATGCTCAACATTTCATTTGATATCCACCCTCCATATTGGCTGACTTCATCCCCCTGTGATAAAAAGATTTCTGTGATGTTTGACCTTCACAGACACCGAAGAATGTAACAAAATGAATTGCTCTGTTTTTGCTTTTATTGATCAGACTTTGTACATAGCAAAACGTCTGTGTGTTATCCTTTGTATTCTTGTATTTATGAGATACAAATTTGAAAGTTACAAGTTATATGTATTTCCCTTGGAATTAAAAATCCTTTTAAAATTTCAATTGAATTATTATTTTAGGAATTTTCAAATACAGGGTGGAGCATAAAGATCTACCACATTTTGAAGAGGTATAAAAAAATGAAAACATTTAACTAGAAAACAAATGAATATATTATTGAGAGGAACATAAAATAATTTTTTTTTTAATGTGTTTTAAACATCAAACAAAAAAGGGGGAGAAGGTCAAAAATGAAAATTCTAGCCCTTTCGACCAAACTCAACCAAATTTTGTATAATATTCTGTGGGCCCTAAAAAGACTAGAAATGCACAAAATAATCACCCAAAATGAGGGGAAGGGTCAAAAATGAAAACTCTACCCCTTTTGACCAAACTAAACCAAATTTTGTATACCTAAATATTCTGTGGGCCCCAAAAAGACTAGAAATGCATAAATAACCACCCAAAATGGGAGGAAGGTTAAAAATGAAAATTCTAGCCCTTTTGACCAAACTCAACCAAATTTTGTATACATATTCTCTAGGCCCCAAAAAGACTAGAAATACATATAATAACAACTCAAAATGGAGGGAATGTCAAAAATGAAAATTCTAGTAGTCCTTAGAACCAAACTCAACCACATTTTCTATACATATTCTGTGGATCCCCAGAAGGCCAGAAATGCAAAAACTAACCACCCAAAATGGGGGTAAGGTCAAAAATGAAAATTCTAGCTATTTTGACCAAACTCAAACAAAATTTATATAGATAGTTTGGTCGAAAGGGCTAGAATTTTCATTTTTAACCCTCCACCCCACATTTTGGGTGGTTAGTTTTTGCATTACTAGCCTTCTGGGGATCTACTGAATATGTATACAAAATTTGATTGAGTTTGGTCGAAAGGGGTAGAATTTTCATTTATGCCCCCCCCCCTCCTTTTTTTCTTTTGATATAATTTTCAAAACACATTTAAAAAAAAAAATATTTTATGTTCTTGTCAAAAATATATTCAGTTTTTTCTAGTTAAATTTTTTCATTTTTTTATACCTCTTCAAAATGTGGTAGATCTTTATGCCCCACCCTGTACAATAAAAGTGCCTAGCCGACCTTTGTCTTATTGATTTCTTTTTTTTTATATTATTATTATACAGTCTAGTAGTAGCAAACACACTCTTCCAACACCATCCAAGAAGGATCTACACGTGGAAAATGCCGTTAGACAAGGGGAGATTTCAAATAGATTACATATTAGTCAGACAAAGATTCAGAAATCAATTAAAGGACTGCAAAAGTTATCCTGGGGCTGATATAGCTAGTGATCACAATCTAATTGCGATGAAATGCCAACTAAAATTTAAAAAACTAATAAAAAAGGGGCGGTCGCGAAAAAACTGGGATATATCTAAATTAAAAAATAAGGAAACCCAAAAACTCTTCGAAAACGTAATGAATAAGAAACTGGAAGAAAAAACACACACAAATAATAAAGAAGATGAAATCGAACAAGAATGGAATGACATGAAATCAAGCCTGACCGAAACAGCTAACGAAGTCCTTCAATCAAAGAAAAACGAAATTAAAAAGCCATGGGTAACAGACGAAATACGGCAACTGATTGACGAACGAAGAAAATTTAAGAACAGAAAAGACGAAGAAGGGAAAGAAACATATAAAAAATTAAGATGGAAAGTTATAAGAGAATGTAGAAAAGCAAAAGAAAAAATGATTCAAGAAAAATGTAAAGAAGTCAACGAAAATCTAGTATTGGGAAAAGTTGATGTAGCCTATAGGGCAATAAAAAGAAATTTTCAAGAAGACAAGCCAAAAAGCAAGAACATAAGAGATAAAGGAGGCCACATTATTCTAAACGAAAACGAACAGGCAAATAGATGGAAGGAACACCTAGAAGAACTCTATGGAGAAGAAAAAACAATGAACCCAATAGAAGAAGAAGAATCTGTGGACGAAAACGAATTAGGAGACCCCATACTCAGGTCAGAATTCGAGACAGCTTTGAAGGAACTAAAAAATAATAGAGCACCCGGAATAGACAATATACAAGCTGAAATCCTAAAGAACTCTGGAGAAAAGGCACGTGACAAACTTTTTGAACTAATTAGCAAAATCTATAAATTGGGAATCATCCCAAAAGATTTCGAAAAAAACAAAATAGTCACACTTCCCAAAAAGACAGGCGCGGATAAATGTGAAAATTTCAGGACCATTAGCCTAACCTCACATGCCTCCAAAATCCTAACCAAAATAATCCAAAGAAGAATAGAACAAAGAGTTGAAGAAAATCTGGGGGAAGACCAGTTCGGCTTTAGAAGAAACAGAGGCACCCGAGAAGCAATTCTCTCTCTTAGACTAATAATAGAAAGGGCTTTTATCAGGGAAGAATCTGTCTACATCGGATTCATAGACCTAGAAAAAGCATTCGATAACGTCAATTGGGAAATTATGTTTAAAATATTAAAACAGGCGGGAATAAAATTCAGAGAGAGAAGACTAATCTACAATCTATATCAAAACCAGACGGCAATTATAAATATTGGTGATGAACAAAGAGAAGCCAAAATAAAAAAAGGTGTAAGACAAGGATGTGTGCTGTCACCCATGATTTTCAACTTATACATAGAAGAAGCGATTAAAGAATTCAAAGACAAAATTGATACAGGTATCGAAATCCAAGGTCAAAAGATCGCTATGTTAAGATTTGCCGATGACATTGCCCTTCTAGGAAGCAATAAAAAAGAATTAGAGGACGCCTTGAATGGAATTAACCAAATCCTAATAGAAGAAATCAAAATGAAAATAAACAAGAATAAAACCAAGGTCCTAGTATGTACAAAAAAAGAACAAACGAGACAGGAATGCATCAAAATTAACCAAGAAAACCTAGAAGGAGTTAAGGAATTCCGCTACCTAGGAAGTAAAATAACATGGGATGGGAGGAGCAAAAACGAAATTAAATCAAGAATTGCCCAAGCAAAAATGGGGTTTAATTCAAAACAAAAACTACTATGCTCCTCCTCAATCAGCTTAGCAAACAGGAAGTTGCTATTGAAGACATATGTATGGAGCATAGCCATGTACGGGTGTGAAACCTGGACAATTGGAAAAGCGGAGAGAAAGAGATTGGAGGCTTTCGAAATGTGGTGCTACAGAAGAATGATGAATATCAAATGGATGGATAAAATCACAAATGAAGAAGTTCTTGGAAAAATCGGAGAAAGAAGAACCTTGTGGAAGAGTCTGAAGAAGAGAAGAGGTCAGATGATGGGGCACACACTGAGACATGGGGGACTGCTTAGGGATATCTTGGAGGGGGAGGTGGGAAAGAAAAGGGGAAGGGGAAGACCCAGATTAGAATATTTCAACCAAATAATTGGAGATATGGGATGCCAGACATTTAGAGAGGTTAAACAGCTGGCGGAGGACAGAGTCGAGTGGAGACGGATTGTTGCATCAAACCAGTCTTAGGACTGTATACTCAATGATGATGATGATGATATATTATTATGAAAAAAAAATGTTTTCAATATTTTTAATTAAGCTGTTGATTAATTTTAAACTTTATAAATTGTAGATTGCTATAATTCGAGTTTATTTGATTAGCTGACCGTGACGTCACATATCATGAAATTAATAATTTTTAATATCCTTGATGAGGACTGTTTTATTTTATCGTACATTTTTTTCTTCTTTTATTTTGAATCTGGGTAATATTTTATATTCCTCCGACGGTAATACCATTTTAAATATGTCACTCCTTATCTGATCAAACGTAAAAATTATGTTTTATATAAGGCCATTTGTTAATTTGTTTGCAAATATATATATAGATGAAACTTATTTGTAAAATATACCTAAAAATTTAATCTACAAATTAAAAATAGCGAGCATTTTCATAATATGAGCAGAATGGACTTCTAGACTACTAGATATGATTCCAATAAAATTATGAAACAAGTGATAAAAAGAACATTTCAACCAGTTTACGAAGATAGAAACAAAGTTTTTTTTATTTCTTAAATATTTTCCAAATTTAAAGCTCGCTGATCCGACATTTTTCCTAAAAATCTAAGTGTGATTCTCACCCATTGTGCCGTGGAAATTTTGTGTGCCGCGAGATTCTTGAAGTGTGCCGCCACTGCTAGGCAGTGGTCCCTCCCGAATTGAAAATTATTTATTTTCTTTTACATTTCTTTATCTATTGACACGTAATTTAATCAAAATATTTATTTGATCATTTGAATTGAACATTTTACAAGATGCAGAATGTCCTATTATAATTTTATAGGAACATCAATCATTGAACAAAATAAAATTCTATTAATTTATTTTATTGTTAGTGTACTGTCAAATTTTTAAATTATTAAAAGTGTGCCGGGTGGGGATCAGGTTAGGCCAGATGTTAGCGTACAAGCCTGCTAATCAAGTGGAGCCGGGTTCGAATCCGAATCGAGGCAACCGGCTAAAAATCTGATCCCTACATAGAAGTCTTAATTTAATAATAGTATCGTAAATTGGCTGATGCTCGAAGGGCCGAAAATCCGAAAAAAAGGTTGAGAATCAATGATCTAAGAAATTTTCTCAATGCAAATTTCTTCCAAATTACTAATCAATAAACATTGTTTCAGTATCTGATATATTGCTTAAATCGATTAACTATGAAATTGAAATAAGAGCTCTTGGTACTTAATTTTATTTATTTTCTTAGAAAGACGGACTGGTAAGCGAAATAAGTAGGTTAGACCCTGAAGAAGGAGAGAAAAAAAGGGCTCCGAAACGTCAGAAATTGAATAAAATTTAAATAATTTAAGGACTGCTCTTGGTCCAATTATGAAATACTCAAGTATAGGTATAATAGGTTAAATGTAAAATTTTATTTATTGCCTCTATAAATTATTTTGAATATTTCTTGAATTATTCGAAGCTAAATGAGGATGTTTACAGTGCATCTGAAGAAATATATATTTAAATGATGAAGCTCGATGATTATACAAATTTCTATGTAAATGTCATAATTTCGAAAATATATTTGATAAAGTCCTAGGAAGTTTTTCTTAATCCTTTTTCAAATAAAATTAATATAAAATTTTAATTTTTCAATGTAAAAGAAAAGATGTGATAAATAAGACTTTATACTTTGTGGTATTTTCAGATTACTTAAATACACTTGCGGACAAAAAAATCGAGCCACCTACTCTCTTTTTCTAAAACTTGACTTATTTCAGGTTCTAGCCATCTGATTGGAATAAAAGAGGTGTCATAAGTTAGGGAATTTATTACAGTTTAATAAGAAATAAATTGTTACATTTTGTATACACATTTTTTGGTATATGGAAAAAAAATAAAAACATAAGCAAACTTTGTAATTATAAGATATTGGAAATAAAGTGTACCTAATGTTTAATTCTAAATTTTTGTATTAAATTAAATTAAATTTATTGAGAAAAATAAAATGTGAGATAAATTTGAAAAATAATGAAATTATTCTTTATCTTAAAATTACAAGTTAATAAAGTAAAGGGTGTGTATTTTCACAGTGAATGAAATAAAACTCAAAGAGGTTTACTAGTATACAAACTCAATATATTTCGGAATATTAGTCCATCATCAGGAGTTTACAGGTAAACTCCTGATGATGGACTAATAATCCGAAATATATTGAGTTTGTATACTAGTAAACCTCTTTGAGTTTTATTTCATTCACTGTGAAAATACACACCCTTTACTTTATTAATTAATATCATGTTTCACCTAAAAGCTACACCACTTTCTCTAAGTAAAATTACAAGGTTTGCTTAAATTCGTATTTTCTTTCCATATATCAAAAAATGTCTACAAAATAACACAGTAACAATTTATTTCTTATTAAACTGTAATAAATTCCCCAACTTATGACACCTTTTCTATTCCAATCCGATGCCTAGAACCTGAAATAAGTCAAGTTTTAGAAATAGAGAGTATAAATGGCTCGATTTTTTTGTCCTCAGTTGTATTAATTAAAAATCGAGAAAATTATTCATATATTAGTATTTTAAGATGCGGTTCCTTAAATAATTTAATTCATATATGGATGTATTTTTGTCAGTAGAAAATCCTTGGATTGGTATTCTATCCATCGTTTCATCTGAATTATAAATGAAAAAAAAAAAAGGGGGGGGGGGGGTAAACAGAGGCCCAACTGAGAAATGAATCTATTTTATCTGCTATACGGATTGAATCGAAAAATGATCGATGGACAGAATTGAAGAATGATTATTATTTTCGCAAACGATTAAACATAAATAAAAAAAATTCTTTGAATATTTGAAAAAAAAATCTATAGAAGCTACATATACCATATACAGTGTCAATTTGAAAACATCCCATCCCTAGTATCGCTAAACTGGCAAATTATTTCAAAAATCGCTGAGACACCTCAAATTTGTATTTGAGGGGGAAGAATTTTGACGTATAAATTATATCGCCCCCTTCACCCACCTGACCCCTAGAGCCCCCCCCCCCCCCCCCGCAAAAAACTTAAATGGGATAGCGGGTTGAGCGAGACATCATTTTGAAGAGCTTTTTATTCTCTACATTTTGGTTTGTCATTTTTTAAATTTGAGTGCTGCGTTGCCAAGTTAGGCGTCTTTAAATATTGCAAAATTGAATTTTTGTAATTATTTGTGTGATACATCAAACTTATAAATTCTCATTAAAACAGGTTTTGACTGTGGTACGTTGTTTTAATAAATCAATTTTTACTTGAGGTTTTCAATTTTTACTTTGTTGTTTTCAATTTTGTTTTGTTAAACATTTTCAAAATAAATGTACAAGAATAAAAAACACGTTATAATTTGTTTATGGTTTACGTTAATCTAGTAGATATGATGCTACTTTATCTGTAAAAATTGATTTATTAAAACAACGTATCACCGTCATAAACCTGTTTGAATCAGAATTTATAAGTTTAATGTATCACAAAAATAATTACAAAAATTCAATTTTGCAATATTCAAAGATGCCCAAATTGGCAACACAGCACTCAAATTTAAAAAATGGCACACAAAAATGTAGAGAATAAAAAGCCCTTCAAAATGATATCTCACTCGACCCCATTTCTCATTTAAGATTTTTTTGGCGGGGGGTGGCTCTGGAGGGCAGGGGGTGAAGCAGGCGATCTAATTTATACGTCAAAATTTTTCCCCCTCGAATACAAATTTGACGTGTCTCAGCGATTTTTTAAATACTTTGCCAGTTTAGCGATACTAGGGGGGTGGAACGTTTTCAAATTGACACACTGTATAACATAAAAGCAGGTATTATTACAATAACCATTTGTGGACAAACAGCTTTTTATTAAGTAATTCTTAGGATAGGAACAGTACTTTAATGTAGTAGCCTTGACTCTAACCCCTTTAATAGGTTTTAAAGTTCCCACACTTTTAGTACTCTTCCAAATTATTGAGATTAACAAAACCGGAATATTTAAAATAGCTAATTCTACTTAATGAAAATTGTTTTGACAGAAAATATGGGGTAGTTGATTTTATGTTATTTTATTAATAATATGCGGTTATTAAAAATTAATAATCATTTTTATTGTTTTTTCAATTATTGTTATTACATACGAGTTTCGGAGATAAAATTACAAATAATGTAAAACAACTGTTAGGAGTCTTTAGATAGAAATAAGACTTCATTTGATTGGGCCTTAGTCCACATGGGGTGAAGTATTTGCATAGTGATTGTCCTGCGACAACGTGCGCTTGCATATTAAAGTCGCCGTATTCAAATGGAATTGATTGATGAGGCCGTAATGGAGACTTTCGACCCTCTATGTAAAATTAATTGTACGGGCGTCCCGAAAAAATTTTCAGAGCAGGAAAAATCACCCAAATTTTATATAAAATATATAAAAATATTGAGGATGTAACAGGTTTTCGGTTGAAAAAGAACACTTAAGTGTTTATTTCCGAGCTTTCGATCTTTTATTTGATCATTTTCATAGCTTTAAAGCTCGTTAGTTACTAAGGTGGTCCTTATTTTGGGTATTTTCGAATTTTTTCGCTGACAACGGCTCATATGGTTCGAAATAAATAAAAAAAAATATCCCCCAAGTTTCAAGTCTCTATCTCAATTATAACCTGTGCCCCCAGCGATGTAAGTTTCTCATCTAAATACCATAGGGTTTTTGGCATTGAAAGATCAATTTTTTATTCTGGCGAAAGTAATGGTTCAAAAAATTGTAAACTCTGTAGATTTTATCCTTATAATATAGCTATCCCTCGGAAATTATTACAGATTTTTAGCTATTATAATTTTGGAGTCTATAACTTAGTAGTTCGGTTAGGCGTCGCAGTGCAAGCATTTACCACTAACCAAGGATGGTAAATGGAGCCACTGGGATGGCTAGATCAGATGAGAGCCACTGAATGTGCCTTTACCTGATTGGCCATCCCAGTGGCTCCATTTACCATCTACCTTGGTTAGTGGTAGAAAGCATTTACTTTGCGACATACAACCGGGCCTAAGATATAGCAGTATTTTATCTAGCTGTAACTACAAAATTATAATAGCTAAAAATCTGTAAAAATTCTGAAGGATAGCTACTATTATAAGGATAAAGTCTACAGAGTTTCAAATTTTTTTATACAATCATCATACTATTTAATACTAATACTACGTTCTTTATTTTAAGTATTTTCGAATATTTACGTGGACTCGGGCTCATATGGTTCGAAATAAATAAAAAAAATATCTCTGAAGTTTCAAGTCTCTATCTCAATTTTTAAATTTAAAGCTATTAATAAAGTGATAAGGGCCGGTTAAGTGTCACAGTAAATACATGTTTCAAAATTAACAAAACGGTAGATGAAAAATGGACATTGGATGGCCAATCAGATGACAGGAAATTTCAGAACTTTCATCTGATTGGCCATCCTAGTGGCTCCATTACCATCTTACCTTGGTTAGTGGTAAAAAGCATTTACTTTATGGCTATACATTAGCTCTGTTTCATCTAAATAATATGTAGTTTTGCCATTTAACATCACTTATTCCGGCCATGGTTCAAAAATTTAATTTGTAGGACTTTTTCCTTATAATAGTAGCTATCCTTCAGCATTTTTACAGATTTTTAGCTATTATAATTTTAGAGTTACAGCTAGATAAAAATATCGTTATATCGAAATAGATACGTAGTAAATGTTTTAATATTTCAATGGTAGATGGTAAATGGAGCCACTGAGATGGCTAATCAGATGACAGGCAATTTCAGTGCCTGTCATCTGATTGGCCATCACAGTGTCTCCATTTTACCATCTACCGTTTGTTAGTGGTAAAAAGCATTTACTTTATGACATACAACCGGGCCTTAGTGTTACTAAGTTATAGACTCCAAAATTATAATAGCTAAAATCTGTAATAATTCTGATGATAGCTACTATTATAAGGATAAAGTCTACAGAGTTTAAAATTTTTTGAAACATTATTTTGGCCAGAATAAAAAATTGATCTTTCAATGGCAAAAATCCCCGTTATTTAGATGAGAAACTTACATCGCAGGGGGGCACATGTTATAATTGAGATAGAGACTTGGTGGGGGATATTTCTTATTATTTATTTCGAACCATGTTTACCCTTGTCCGGGTAAAAATTCGAAAATACGCAAAATAAGGACCACCCTAATGTTCCCTCTAATGCTGTTGAAGAAAGTCATGATTGGAAAAATGTAACCAAGCAAGTAGCAAGATAATATTTACAAACAAGAAAAAGAGATTTTACTGCAGCCCTGTAATGGGTCGAAGCATGCATGCAGTCTTTCTAGAGAAAAAATTAAAGTGCGCATGCGTAGTTATTAGTCTTAATGCAGGGCCGTACCTATAATTAAGTGAAATTCACTATTATTCAAAAATGACCATTTTCGAAATTAGTAATTATTTATTAATAGGGCGTTGTGAATACCCTTGTCCTTTTTTGCAGAATCCCAAAGACGGCTCAAAATTGCCATTTAAATTAAAAATTATTTGTACCGATCGATTTTAGTAATAGAGCTGACTTTTGCCAATAACATTAAGCGCGGGGTGATCCCCGATTGCAAGTAGGTGTACACCTCTTTGGAAGTATTTTGAAAGTACTTGGAAATATTTGAAAGTACTTGGAAATATTTGGAAGTACTTGGAAATATTTGGAAGTACAAGTGGAAGTAGGTGTACAGCATATTAGGTCGCAGTTCACCCCTCGACATTAAAGTTGCTCGGACAGTACGCCGCAAGTCAAAATAAAAATCTAAATTTTTTTCGACTAAAATTAAAAATTTTAACACATACTTAAATTAATTATTTTAATTTAGATGTTGCTAACATCATTTTTTATCGGATATATATGAAATAATTTTATTAATAAATATAATAAATAAATGTCTTTTGACTTGAGTCAAGTGATTTATTTATTTTTAAGTGAAGCGGATTGATATTTTCGATCATTTAGATTTGAATATTTACAAAACCCTGGGTCAGAAAGTTTTTTTTAACGTTACTTACAATAATTTATCTATATAAATAAAAGTTTTTTCTTATCGTACGATTTGACTAGATTGATCGAAATATATGCTTTCAGCGAACATTTCCTATTCCGATTTTCAATAATTTATTACACGAAAACCCTTGGTCAGATCTTTTTCAAAAAATTATTTTATACGTATTTGTTATCTATTAATAACATATTACAAATTCAGATTTTTAATCCAACATTGCCTTAATGTCCGAGCAACCTTAAATCTAAAACAAACGAAGAATAAAATTAAAAAAATGACTAAAATTTTTTCGAGAATTCCCTGGGGGATTGAGAAAATGAGATTACATTTGAAAATGATATTGAAAATGGGATTTCTTAAAAGATTTTTGTTAGTAAGAATATATAAAGTTAAAAAGGAAGAGGGTAAAAAACTTAGCAAACAATCAATACCATCACAAAGAAATCAACATAAATATCATCTTTTGCTTTAGAAATCCTTCTTTAGAAATCTAAGTAGTACTTAAATTTTAATTAAATGGGTCAACTCGGGAGCAAGAAAAAAAAGAATGTCGTCTCTGTGAAAGTTATTAGAATAAAAATATCATAGAATTAAAATTTAATTATCTTTTATCTATTTTACAGACATGTATTATAATTTTTCAATTCTTAGCTTATATAGCACTATCATAAAAACATGCCAGAAGCAAATACATAAAAAAGTTTATTTTATGCACTAAAGTGATTAATTAATAATTTTTTATCAAAAATTAATTAAATGAAAATAACGACAAAAAAATTAATTAAAATCGCAGCAAATGCTCTTTCAGGGTAGCATATTTCCGGATGAGCTAAGTTGGCATATTGTATTTTCAATCATAGACAGTGCATTATTTTATCTCTCTTACATATTAAAAAAACAAAAAAATGTCAAAGCATTGCCAATTTTTTTATTCATATATAGACGTATTATCATCGTAAATTTTTTAATCAAATTTATTACCCTTATCAGCATTAACATTTAATGGGAATTCGTCCTTTAATGGGTACCACTTTTTTTGGAGTAGGTACCTACTTTATTTGAGTATAATTTCTTTCTTTCTAATTTTTCAAAAATGCAATAAGCATTCTGATAAAATTTTGAGTCGACATAATATGTCTGCTAGGCTTACAAAAATATTATATAACTTTTTTTTTTTTTTTTGAAAATTACTACTTTAGATTTTAAAGATTATAAGTTTTTAAAATTTTCAAAAATACCAAAATCTCAAAGGCTGATTATTATTTAAGATGTTAAGATATGATTTTTTATATCAGATGGCTCTCCACATCAGAAGTCGAACGAATTTTTAATTTTAATTTTTTTACTTTACTTTATGGTCAAATATTGTAATTGTGCATGAAAAAAGTGTTGTTTTTTGCTTCATTTTATTTTTTCGGAATATCTCAAAAACGGCTGAAACTATTTTGATTTAAAAAATTGAGCAAAACCATGAAGGTTTGGTGTACAAAAAAAGCCCTATGAGTAAACATCGAAAAAATTACGTTTTTCGAAATATTAGTTGATTTGTCAAAATGTTTGTTATTTAGTAAGTACGTTACCAAATTTTGGATTTTTTGAACATATGATCAATTCGCATTATGTTTTATAACAAACTATTTAATCACCCCTTGAAATTTTAAAACACTCAATTAGTATATCCTGTATTTATTACAAGGTTGATGTCCACTAGGTTGAAGTATTTTGAATGGTCCATTTCGTTCTGGAGATTTAAACATGTAAAAATATAGTTTGAATTTTATTTTAAACACACATAATTAATTATAATTATTTATTGAAAATGAACAAATAATACAATAATAGGTACAACGCCCCGATCGATTTAATCTGCGATCGTTCTCTAGTATGAGACCCACTTGAGAACGATCGCAGAATAAGTCGATCGAAACGTTTTAATGATATTGTATTATTTGTTCATTTTCAATAAATAATTATAATTAATTATGTGTGATTTAAATAAAAATTCAAACTTTAATAAAATTAATCACAAAAAATAAAAAGCTTTAACAGCTTCATTAGTAATATGTAAAAATATAGTTATAATAGCCCTAAAAGAAAAAATATATGAATTTCAAACCGGCTTAAAGAGTGGATTAAATATTCTATTAATTAAAACTCATTTATTTTGGCCCAATACGATGTAATAATAATTAGACAAAAAATTGATATCTAAAAGTTCATGTTAAATTTATTTCCATTTATCTTTTAATGATAATTTTCCTATTTTTAAATAAAAATATTCTGTTATATTTTCTGTTTTAGAGAATTGAGCCCACCTAGAGAAATGCATTCAAGATAATGAGAATTAAAAACGGGATTTTATTCATTTGAGTGGCAGAAATCGACCAGGGCATTCTTCCAAGGTAAGAGCAAATCAACTAAACTCTAATTAATTTTGATACATCATTAACACATTAATAATTTTTTTAGGTTAAAATAAAATGAGAGAGTTTGTTAAATAAAATAATTTTTAATTAATTTGAGCTGAAGCAAGTATCAGTACCCATCATAATTTCAAATTAGCAGCAAATTAAGATTTATACATAGAAAATTTTGAAAAATATATGCACAAATCTTTACATATGTTTAGGCATTTTCTAAAGAGTTTTACCTTAGGTAAAACTTACCTAGGCAAAACTCTTTAGAAAATGCCTAAACAAAAGAGTAACCCAGATATTGATCCAGTTGTTCTAATCTCTTAAGAAGAAACATGAAGAAAAAGACATTATATATTTTTCAAAATTTTCTATGTATAAATTTAATTTGTAACTAATTTGAAATATTTGTGATAGACTGATGATGAAGGCAATGCCTTCTGAAACTATAGTCTCTAGAAATAATTAAAAATTATTTTTTTATTTAAAAACAGAAGACTCTCTCATTTTATTTTATTTTTAACCTAAAATAAAAACAATTCTGTTACCATCGACAGTGAAATCTTTTATTCAACATTAATAATTAGTACCTATAAGTCATATTAATTTTACGACATCACGTTATACTCAAAACAGTCAACTCTCACAATAAAAACTTAATCTTTTATCGTAAATAGTTAAATAAAAAATAAAAGGCAAATCTTTTGGTTAATATATCAACAAATTGGTGAATTATAGTTATTAATTTCACTGTTTCTCTATCCGATCGGCTATTTGAACCCTTGATAAATTATAGATAAAATATTTAAAAAGACTGATGATGAATTTCAATCCTCCGAAACTATAGTAACTAATAAATAAATTATAAATATACATAGTACTTATATATTCGTTATATAATATTATATAATATAATTTTAAGTTTATTTGCATTGAAATTAAGAGCTGATTAAATTTTGGTTGAAATCGAACCCAAAATTAAGGGAGTGTGGGCTTTTAAAAAAACAAGAAAAATGAAATTTACTATAAAAGAGATTTATAATAAAAAAGAGAGTCATTATTTTTTTCGGGGGCCAGAATTATGAGGCGTGATTTGGTTTATCGTTGGTTCATAATGCCTATCATTAAGGGGTAAAACCCTTTCTGTTTCTAGCGTAGATGATTCGCAACTCCCTTGAGAATTCCTCAATCATTTTATATTAATTAATTGAAGGTTTACTAGAGATATAATTATTTCTAATTTCATCATAGAAAATAAAAGTTTAATTAAAGATTGTATGCAAAATTAAATAATAAGATATCAAGGAAGAAAATTTAATTAAAATCAATAAACGGATAAAGTAGCTATAAAAGATGGGTTCTGGTATGAGATAGAAGAATTTGAGATTAATCTAGGAGAGAGTAGACTGTGAGTAAGACGACCACCCCCCGGCATTGAAGAAATCGCCTGTCTTTTCGAGTAATCTAATGATAGACTAAGGAGGTATATGTCTATTATTTTTAGTACAAAATTCCAGTACCCATAGGAAAATACACGTGAGTGAAATACTTATAGATTAAAATACAAAAATATTATATGTGAAATTGTGTTGCTCCGATGGACTAGTTCTTTAATAAATTGACACGTTCTGATGTGGCCATCCACTTGACTTTACCATACACTTCTGGTTGAGTTTGGTACAAAGTACTAGATTTTCATTTTTGGCGCCAGAAATTTTTTTTTTTTTGTTACTATAGGTTCATTTTATAGTATATTTCATTTTTCTTGTATTTTTTTTTTAGTTTGAAAATATAATTTTAAATTTTAACCCCCCCCCCCCCTTAATTTTGGGTCGATATGCACCAAAATCTAATCAGCTCTTAATCTCAATGCACCGAAACTACATGTGAAATTTGGTTTTGATATTACACACTAGTTTTTTAGTTACCTCGTCCACAAACAGACATTTTGTCAAAACAGTTATTATCTCGAAATATATAATTTTTTCGATGTTCACTTATTAGAGCTTTTTTGTAGACCGAAATGCCATGGTTTCGCCCAATTTTTTTATTCAAAATAGTTCAGCCGTTTTTGAGATATTTCGAAAAAAATGAAGCAAAAAACTACTCTTCTCATGCACGATTACAATACTTGGCCATACCCTGTATGGTAAAGTAAAAAAGTTTAGAAACAATTTGAGGACTCGACAATGGTCTCTTAGTAGACCGAAACCAAATAGCCATGGGGGTCGGCCAATAATAAATATTTCCGAATAAAGAAAGAATTCTATCTTCTTTGCTTATAAAAAGTCTAATATCCGCTTAGTTTGTCAAGTAAAATCTCTTAAAATCCCTGTATACAATTTTATAAAATTTTGATTATGAATGTCAAAAGGCCGTTGACAATAAAGGGTCAATTTTTTCTAAAACATAAATATGAAAAGTACAAAATATCTCATATGGTTGATGAGGGAGTTAAAACTTTGGTATTTACAGATTTTTGAAATTTTTATAGACATTTCGGTTCCACAACCTAAATATTTTTCACTTCTCATCGAAACTTCTTTATTTTATAGTAACCAAAATAATTTTTGTCAAAACTACTCACATTTTGGATTTTTGAAGATTATTTATTAACAAGTTGCAAAGTTATAGAAGGGGGACACAACGAGGTGGTTTCTTTATCTCATACAGTGTACTAGTGCAATAAAATAAAAATCATATATTTAAAGGGATTTTAAAATATTTATTCAACTCTACCCAGCTAGATGGGATGCGTAAAAATGTAGTGCCTAATCAGCAATTTTTTGTTGGCGAAGGCGCTTCAAAAAATGTCGACTTTATTATTAGAATTTAAGCTACCTGCAAAATTTCAAGTTTTTACCTTTAATAGTTCAGAAAGCTGCAAAACTCTGACAGAGATGTCAGACAGATAGACAACGAAGTCTCATTATATCAATTTTGGTAAAGAATCTTAAAAATTCATTCAAAAGTTTTTGAAATCTACTCCTAATGAATATTTTAGGTATTCTGCTAATCAAAAATACCTAATTTAAGTGATCTCATCTGAATGTCTACAAAAAGTTGCCAATAAATTATGAAACAAAATTAAAAAATAAATCTCTAGTAGGATCGCCCTTGACACCTAATCATCCGAGGCAAGAAAGCTCTCTGGTCCTATCTTAACGATCTAAACAACTTCAAGTTCCTTCTTTTTCCTCAGCAGAACAAACTTTATAAAATAGGGTAGGTTAATTGAAAAAGAACGCTGACAAATTAAAGAAGATTTATAAAAATAGAGAAGCCAAAGAAAAAAAAAATCTTCGGGATTCTTTTTTTTACTGAGAAGTTGAACATTCAAACTCTCCCTGAGGAAATGAATGATCGACAATCACGTATATAGTTTAAAGCGGATTACCGATTATGGATCTATCCAGAGACCAATAAAGGCAAACACATACACCTTCAAGTGGTTCTTTAGAAATAAAAAAATAAATAAAACAAATCACATATAATAGCACTACATCCTAAAAGGAAATAAGAAAAATTTAACGGAAATACATTATTAAAAGAGAAAGATTCGAGAGCATTATTATTTATAAGTTAGATCTTAAAAGGGATAAAAAATAAAATCTGTTTAGAGGCCTCTTCATTAGAATATGATATGAGGTCTTCCAAAATATGCAGAATAATTATAAATTTTGCAAAAAATAAATAAATGATTAAATATAATATGCTAATACTACATTTTAAGGGTTCCATACAAAAAAAATACCCCTTTAAGAGTTGCTGCAATGTTATAATTATATAACGAATCATTTGGGTGTGGCGAGTCTAGATGTATCCAGGGGATTCCAGGCTTTTTGGTATTTTGAAACTTAGCCAAAGAGCCAATTAGGCGTATAAAAAGGATCCGTATTGGGAAATATTAGTATATATGTTACAGTAAAAACCCGTTTCGCTGAATAATTTTATGGCAACTAGAGTTTACTGATGTTGGTTCAGTTTGGTTCAAAGATCTAGAATCTTCATTTTTGATCTTCCGCCTCCGTAAGTGTATTTTCAAAAATTTTCATAAGAAAATGTGAAAAATTACATCCTCTACAACTTTTGTTCTAATTTTTGTTAATAAATACACGAAATGAGGCGGAAGGTCAAAAATGAAGATTCTAGACCTTTGAACCAACTCAATAACATCTTAAAACTCTAGTTGACACAAAGTTATTCAGCGAAATGCGTTTTTACTGCAACGTATATATATATATATATATATATGGAAAGATTTTATGTGTGGTATTTGTGGGCTACTTTAAGAAAAAAATTTAATATAATTTTAATTCATAATTGAAAGTTATAAGTTTAATTATTATATTTTCCCCGAAATTGAAAATCTTATTAAAATTTTAATCGGATGATTAGTATTATTAATATTATTTGGGGGGGGGGGGGGGGCGCAGTGCTGTTAAGATCTCATTAAGTAGAAATTAGGAATATTTTTTTTTAATTGGTTTACTTTAAAATGATGACGTATGAGAGTGCTAAAGTACAAATTTACAATATTTTTGTACCTAACGAGATTTCCAAAGCATTGGACTAATATAGAAAAAATTGAAAGTAAAATGGATTGATTTCAAGGGAGCTAAAAATGTAATTCTCTGTGGGTCCCAAGCTTCTAAAAAAAGTTGATTAGATATATATTATACAAATATCTGATTCTGGTTTCAGCATAGAAATGATCTCACTATTTCCTACAAAGTATAAACAAAACTAAACTATCTTTTAAATAAGTAACGTACATAGTTCAACGGGAAATCAATTTCGTTTTATTGTAAATTAAGAAAGAAATTTATTTGGTAATAAATTGATAATTTTAGAACAAAAGAAGTGAGTAATTTATAATCTCTTTTCTGATAATATATATTTAAAACTATACTTTATGTTCTCCCACCTAAGGACTAGCATATAATTAGTCCCAGATATGGTTCTATTAACAAACACGGAAGCGGAGAAAAAAATGCATAAAGGATATTGTGAAAGCATGCTCTCTAGTATAATAGTCTACAAAATAATAATTGCCTATTTTAAAAGTTGATTGTGCTTAGAGACCTATTCAGACGCAATTTCTACTAGATATGAAAAAAGAAAATATATCAACATGCTATCTTAAACTAACATATATTAACTTTTAATGTGGAAACATTTTGTAGAACACCCATAGGTTTTTTATTTGCAGATTTAAAAAAAAAATTGCAAGACAAAACCGTTACCAAAATAACATCCAGAGATTAAGATTATCTCGGAAGATAAGCTAAGAATAGCTTGGACTAATTGCTCTCGAGGGGTATATAAGGGGGAGAGAGATAGGGAGAGTAATTGAGAGGGGGTTAGATAGGGACAGTGGTAGATTATATAGGGGGGGGGGTAGAATTGAAAGGTATATAAGGTGCTGAGAGATAGTGATAGGGACAATGTGTCTCAACCAGTGCCGAGTGAAACATCGACTGAGAATATTATAATATGGCCTCTCAACCTTCATCTACCTTCTCAGCTGACTACACCCCTCAGTTATAAGCAACTTTTCATCCCTTTTAGACCTACCCCAATGCAGCACGTGGCAATCCTAACCCCCCAGGGTCGAATCCTAACAACACCTGTACTCTCTTTACGGTATGTCCAAAGCACATGGGCCAAAAATCTGAACCTGGACCCTTATTATGAAATAAATGTGTGTTATTTATGAAATAGAAAAAGTTGGTCAGAATAGGTTTTATTTTTTATTTCGCCAATTGCTGTGGTAATGTGTAGTTATTTTAAATAATAATATTTAACATTAATCTTTACAGTTAACAAATATTTTTCAAAGTTTTTTTTTTCTAACATACTCCCATAAAAAAAATGTAACGGCCGGGTCCGGGTCCCGCAGGTGCATGGGTATGTCAACATCATTAATATTTCAGACAAAATAATGATGCTGTTTATTATAAAAAGCTATACTACTGACCTTTTAGTCCGTGTTCACTAAAATTGTTTTATCAAAATATTTAGAGCTGTTTTCATGAAATTTTTTTTACAAAATTATTGGAATAAATACTCTGAAAATCATTGATAGGAGGCCTGGGGCCCTAAAAATTATATAAAATGTAATAAATTTAATTAAAAAAAATACCGTCCTACAAGTAATTCTGCTGGAAGCGCGGAAATTTTTCTTTTGATAAGGAACTCAACCAAAAAAAGCTTCAATTTCGCAAGTTGCAAAAAGTTGTGGCACACATCGAATAATAATTAAAAAATGGTCTTATTAGATACAGGCGTCGTCAAACGGAGAAACTAGAATTAGAATTTCCGGTCGAATATAATATGCTAATTTACTTATGTAAGTAAAAATAAAAATAGATGAAGCAACAAGAGCTTACTATAGTCACTCTGGTTTCAGGCAAATTTTGATGTCTAGTAATGTTAATTGTTATAATGTGATTGTTCAAGTGTTAAGGTCTGTGTATATCAATCAATAACTACGAGTAGATAGAAACAGAAAAGATATTATTTGATAAAAACTAATAATTAAACAATACCAGCCATATTATTTGGAAATGATTCGAATATGATTTCACAAAGGGATGCGATGGAAATTCAAAATATATTGCTAGCTAAATATTTTAGATATCTCCATCTCTATACATTCTATATGTTTAAATTGGGTAAATATAAACGACATGCGGTAATTATCTCATTTTAATTTATTATGATGTTTAATGATTTGTTATAGCAGCATGTTTGTTTTTTAAATATAAAGACGAGGTTATTTTCAAGCATACAAGCAAGCTTCGCTATTAATCTAAAAATCTGTTCGTTTGAGAACGTCTACATTTAAAGTCACATAATTTAAAAAAGTATTCCCATATAGAAAAATTTAGTGTGAAATGAAAATAAATTGACACGCTATGATGTGGCCTTCCACTTGACTTTACCATACACTTCTGTGGTTGAGTTTGGTATAAGGGCCTAGATTTTCATTTTTTGACCCTACAACTCCCCCCCCCCCCATTTCGGGACGTTAGTTTTTGAATTTTTAGACTTCTGGGGCCCACTGATCCCCCCCTGCCTTCCAATTTTGGACGGTTTGTTTTTGTATTTTTAGTGTTTTGGGGGCCCACTGATTATGTATACAAAATTTGGCTGAGTTTGCTTAAATGGCCTAGATTTTTATTTTTTGACCCCCTCCCCATAATTTTGTCGTCAGAAAAAAAAATATTTTCGTTATTATAGGTTCATTTTATAATATATTTCATTTTTCTGTTTTTTTTAGTTTGAAAATATTATAATTTTAAATTTTAACCCCCGCCTTAATTTTGGGTCGATTTGCACCAAAATCTAATCAGCTCTTAATCTCAATCCACCAAAACTACATGTGAAATTTGGTTTTGATATTCACACTAGTTTTTGAGCTAGCTCGTCCACAAAATTTGGTAACGCACAGACTAAAATACATTTTGACATGGTAAAGTAAAAAGTATTCAGAATATATAGAAAAATTTAGTGTGAAATGAAAAAAAAAAGTTATAATTAAAAAGATTTTATTTTGCCGAGATCAGCATCAGAGTTGTTGAATCTTAAAGAGAAATCAATGAGGTTGTTCTCTGTTTGATGCATATGTTTGTATATTTTCAAATGGAAGAATAGTGTATACCGACCTGTGACGTCAAAGCCGTATTTCTGGATTTGGCTATAACTTTTTTATATTTCAATATATTTCAAAAGAAAAAAAAACATATTTCACTTTTAACTACACTATCGACTAACTTGTATATTTTTTTATACAATCATACTATTTAACACACATGTTGATAATTTCACAATCTTTTCATGACATTTTTTACTCTTACTTGCATTTAAATCAATTAACTCCAAAGTTACTGAAACGATGGTTCATTCAAAATCAATATGGGAAAAGTTAAGAAGGCATTTATTATTTTTCCTTACAGTATTGCTGAGAATCAGCAGATATTTGTTCTTAGTTTAAATATAAAAATAAAACGTTGTTTCGTGATATGCGTGAAATTCTAATTTGATTCCATTATTTCGTACTTCCACCACGTTATCAGTATTCAAGATAAGATTACTATCGCCATTCAAAAACATTTAACTTAAACAATATCGGAGATATCGAAACGAGGTTTACATATTCGTAATCTTGGGGAAATTCGGAATTAAGTAAAGTACATTTATCATATGTTCTTTTATCTTTACTTTAATTATAATATGTTTATATCAGAGAGACAGTTTCCAATGGTGGTCATTTTCTGTAGGAATTCCTTTTGAAATTTAAAATAAATTTCAATTAAGTGCTGTTAAGCTGGGAGATAAAGAATTTCAACATAACTATCTTTTACAATTTTTACTTACCATATAGGGGTATGGTCAAGTATTCTATTAATCGTGTATGAAAAGTTTTTTTTGGGGTGAAATTATTCTACTGATAAAAAAAAAAATGAGCGAAACCATGGCGTTTTGGTCTAATAGGTACAAGAAAATTATATTCTACGAGATAATAATTATTTTGTCAAAATATCAGTTACTACCTATATGTTAGTCAGTACCTTAGTACGTAACCAAATTTTGTGTACGCTCTAGGTCAAAAACTAAATGTGAAATAAATAGTGAGCTGGGGGGGGGGGGGGGGGCCAAAAATTACTAAAACGAAAAAATCAAAAATACTAAAATTTACCTTAGAACAAACAGATATTTAAAATGAGATATGATTAATTTCTAATGGGCCTGAAATTCAGAGAAGGGTTCTTTCGTAAATGCTCATAAATTATTTGATTAAATATTAAATATAAGAGAGGAGTCAGGTGTATGGTAAAGTTATTTTGATGGCCACCTAAGTTTATTTTATAAGCTATAATATTAGCTGTAAAATTTATTAATTTATTAATTGTGTTGTACGGTCCGTTTAGGTTATATTCAGTAAGGCACGGTAATTTGCCAAATGGTCAAGAACCCCACCGAACCCACCTGAATCGGACTGTTTCTTTCAAGAGAAACTATTCACTTTACTAAATCATGAATCAGGTTTGTTTAGAATCAAGCTTTTTTAGTAGCCGTCCGGAACTCAAGTCACAGACAGCCCTAGGCTAACAGAGTATATTATGAATCAGTCTATCTATATTAGTTATATAAGTTTGGATTTAAAGTCGTACTTTAAAGAGAAAAAATACCCAAGTATCAACAATATTTACATATATAGAGTACATTTTATGTAATAGGTATCTAATATCAATATCTTTTGTCCTCGTGTCTGTCTGTTTAGTTAACCCGAATTAGCGATTCCCGCAGGTAGTACTAGTAGAAGAGCGATATTGTTTAGACTTGTAATAAATAAGAAAAATTAAAATAGCAATTACAATAAATAATAAAAGTATAGGTACTTATTAAACAACCAACTTGACATTAAAAAACAACTAAAAATTTACCTGGAAATATCTAAACAATAGTATCCAACCGTGCTATTTACATTCTAGTCCCCCAAAAAAATCCTTTTCTAAATTTTCTATGAAATAAAATTCTTCTCTCTACTTTCACCTCTTTTCGCACCCCCCCCCCCCCCCCGTTTCATTCTAAAGGTAAAAATTACCTCCCAAAATAATAAACAGTTTTACTTTAATGGTCAAGTATTGTAATCGTGCATGAAAAAAAGTGTTTGTTTTTTTGCCTCTTTTTTCGAAATATCTCAAAAACGCCTAAAACTATATTGATTAAAAAATTAAAAATTTAGGCCGTTTGAGCAAACTCAACCAAATTTTGTATACATAATCAGTGGACCCTCAGAAGTCTAAAAATGCAAAAACTAACCGCCCAAAATGGGGGGGGGGGGGCGTAGGGTCAAAAAATGAAAATTTTGGCCCTTGTACCAAACTCAACCAAATTTTGTATACATAATCAGTGGACCCCCAGAAGTCTAGAAATGCAAAAACTAACGGCCTAAAATAGGGGAGGGGGAGTGTAGAGTCAAAAAATGAAAATCTTGACCATTTACCAAACTCAACCAAATTTTTCTATTTTCTATTCAGTTATCAATGTAAACTCCCGAAGGTGGGCTCGTAGCCCGACATATATATAGCGTTTTGCTCATAAGGAATATTTCTTTTATTTGTGAAACCTACCTAGTATTTTTTTTTTTTTTATTTTTTTAATAAATAAGAGAGTAGAAGGTGAAAGTTTATAAATATCTGTTGGTTACATCTCTTTGTAATTGTAGAAACATATTTGAATTCCATTTAAGTCACACTAAAGTATGATTTATTAAAAGTGGGCAGAGGATCAATCTATCAATCCGTTTATGTGATAAAGAAACTGTTTTTGTTTTATGAAGCCAAAACGTCGTAAATTTAATAAAAAATTTAATCAATAGTTTAACTCGACTATGCGTGTCCTGAATCAAAAATTTCAAATAAATGAAAAGAGAAAAGTCAACAATCTTCCGTTGGAAAATATGAGTGTAATTTTTCACGTAGAAGTAGAAATAAAAGTAATCTAAAACTTTCAAAGGAATAATCAAAATATACCAAAGTTTAATTCATTGGAGCTGAATTAGTCTCATATAATCTGAATTACAAGCAATTTTTAAGAGATACATTCCGATCACGATTAACTTTATCTAAAATAAACTTTTATCGATTTTTTCTTAAGTATGAATTTGTAATTCCGGGAGAGTGTAATAAACAAACAAAATAAACTGCAACGGATCGTTGCTAAACTTTATCCAAATTCATTTGAAATATTAATATGTTCTTGAGTAAAGTACTTTAAAATATAATTTTACTAAAAACTTTATTTAACCTTTTTTGTGGTCCCCAAGGTACTTAATTAGGATATTAAATTTCATCAAAATTGGTTAAGTCATTTTCAAGATATTTAGAAAAAACTAAAAAAGTACTGAAATAAAGTACTAATGTTTGTGGTCCGATATGTACCAAAAACTAATCAGCGCTTCATTTTGTTAAACTAATGGTAGGTTTTCAATTTCATTTCAATTGGTGCAACGGTGTGGAAAAAATCGTGGGCCAAAAAAACGATAACATCCATCCATACATCCATCCATACATCCATACGCACGCACTAAATGAAAAAATCGCACTTTTTGGCCTCTCGACGAGACCCCATGTAATTTTTGGCAAAACCGTCACGTGCTAAAATTCAACCTAATTGAATACTACAATTTGTGACTTTAATTGAGTCCATGGGTTCCGTAGTCTTTACCTGAGGACCCTTTGAAGCCACGCTTGCCGCGAGAGCGATTCCAATACTTTCTCCCATGCTTCGCATTGGATAAAGTAAAAAAATATATGTCCAGTGATTATGAATGTTGAAATTCGTGGTAATATGAAGGTTTTGTGGAATTAGGGCAGTAAATTGTGATCAGGTTTCACTAAAAAATTAGATTGCTTTATTGTAGAAGCTTCATAAAGTAAAATGTGTGCATCCTATTTGTGATAATTGTCTAAGAGATAGTGAACATTTTAGACGATTATTTCAGAATGCAAATAACATATCTCATACTGTTTTGTGATCAGCAAACATCAGGAAAGTGAAATTCTTACTCGTCAATTTCAGTCGTTTTTATGGGTAAATGACCCCTTAAGGACTGGGCTATCGTTCTGCCTTTCGTATAAAATAGTAAATATTGTCATTAGGAATGTCCTGAAGTCAAATATAACCATTGTGAAATGACTTGATTTTACAATATTTTTGACATCTTCATTGGTCATTTACCCATAAAAACGACTGGATTCGTCGAACAAGAATTTCACTTTCCGGGAGGAGGAGGGGGGGGGGGTGAACACCCTACAGTATGGAATATGTTATTTGCATTCTGAAATAATCGTCCAAAATGTTCACTAGCTCGGTCTATAAGTTTAGGCTGATTTACAGATATTTTTGATGGATCGCGGTTGTATCTAAGAGAATTTAATCAAATTTTCATTCAACTAATTTTTTTTATTTTCGTAATTTTGAGTAAAAGATTTAGTTCCGGTAGATATCAATTTTGAAATTTGAGCCCGTTTATAAAATTTGTCTGAATGTAGAAGAAATGATGGAAAAAGTTATGATTCACTTTTATAGAACCTTACCCTATGTTTACATTGTAAAAGTGAATATCTTCTCTTCAGAAGATCCAAGCAATTTTTACATTTACAGTCCTTCCATTATTATTTTAGATTTTACGGATTTAAGTTTTGACACGCCATTATTTACATATCTTAAATCAAATATTGATATATTGAAGTGATTAGGATTTTAAAAAATATCAGAGATGATAAGGTCAGTTGAATATATATAAGTTCATTTAAAACGCACAGGGTTTCGTGTAGATATATTGTATGGAATTTAAACTTGGACGTCAGTAAACACTGTGTGGCATATTGAATTCGGCTCAGCCCCATTCATGTAGCTTCATTTCAACTGGAATTGATTGCATGATAATTAAAGATACTGGAACTACAATCGATTCTGTCTACGAAATATCACAATGATGCCAATTAAAATAATATATTATAGATCACTTTTCATTATTAATTTTATATTGACTTAACAATCTTATCTTATTGTTTCTGTGCACTATCATCCTTTGTGCAATTACTAGACAAAAGATCAATTTTCAAAGGTTGATTGTGAATAGATCAAGTATACAATTTTCTATCGATTGGTCAAGGGTTCGGGGCGCTAGAGTGGTAGACACACCACCCACGATACACCCACAGAAACACACAGGTCCTTTGAGACCTCCCACAACACACATACACAAACACACACATAGGATATCTGACAGATATCGTTTTCGGAAACACTTCGATGCAGAGAAAATAGGTCGGCAATTCCTCTCCCTATATCTATCTATCAAGTTCTGTCTGAGACATTCATTTGATAAGTCAAAGAACAAGCATTAAGAAAAAATCGAGTGTGTTTAAACATTACTATACATCTGGTCTTTCGTAAATTTATATAAATTAATTTTTTATTAATAATGTTTAATTATTTTTCTAAATAAACTGACACGTTCTGATGTGGATCCATCCACTTGACTTTACCATACACTTCTAGTTGAGTTTGGTCCAAGGGCAGAGATTTTCATTTTTTGACCCCCCTCCCCCCATTTTGTGCGAGTTGTTTTTGCCTTTTTAGTGTTCTGGGAGCCCACTGATTATATATACAAAATTTGGTTGAGTTTTCTTAAACGGCCTAGATTTTGATTTTTGCCCCCCCCCCCTTAATTTTGGGTCGATATGCACCAAAATCTAATCAGCTCTTAATCTCAATGGACCAAAACTACGTGTGAAATTTGGTTTCGATATTCACACTAGTTTTTGAGCTAGCTCGTCCACAAAAATTTGATAACGCACAGACTAACAGACATTTTGACAAAACAATTATTATCTCAAAAAATATAATTTTTTCAATGTTTACTTATTAGAGCTTTTTTGTAGAGCGAAATGCCATGGTTTTGCTCAATTTTTTTAATCAAAATACTTTGAGCCGTTTTTGGGATATTTCGAAAAAAAGAAGGGAAAAAAACCACTTTTTTCATGCACGATTACAATACTTGACCATACCCTGTATGCTAAAGTAAAAAAAAAATTGAAAAGGCTCAAAATTGAAAAAAGGCAAATGTCTTTTTTTGCGCTCTCTAATCATAAATTAATTAAAAAAAAAGAATGAATTATTTTTATCCTTACTTGAAGATCGTCATCTGATGTGGTAGTTTCCGACACTCAGATTGGGGATGAATAAGTAGAAGGATAAACTGGGGGTTGCCCACAGAAACAAAATCAATTATTATAAGGGCAACTCCAGTCTGGTGAGCAACATTGCGGCAAGGTTTGGGGTGGGCTTGGCTTCTGTGAGAGTTGAAGCCATCACACTCTCGTGGAAGGGAGTGTGGTGGCATAAAGTGGTGCCTCCCCTTGTCGCCCTGGGAATTTCCCAGAGAACTTTATACGATATGACCTTCATGGCGATGAGGGGTTCATTAATGAATTTTTACAGCTTCAACAGGAGAACTTATAGGGAAATCGCCAAGAGCTAGAAATTGTATATAAAAAGAAAAAATAATTTTTTTTTTTGTAAATATATTATGTTAATATTCTAACGCACAGGCTAACAGAATAAAAGACATTTTGACAAAACAATTATTATCTCAAAAAATATAATTCTTTCGATGTTCACTTATTAGAGCTTTTTTGTAGACCGAAATGCCATGGTTTCGCCCAATTTTTTTAATGAAAATAGTTTAGGCCGTTTTTGAGATATTTCAAAACCAAGAAGCAAAAAACTCACTTTTTTCATGTACGATTACAATACTTGACCATACCCTCTCCATCGTAATTTTCCTGGGGAAATTATTCTCAGGAGTGGTTTCCCGTTGTCTTTATTTATTTATTTTTTTTACAAAAACGAAAATCTTTTTGAGTGAAACGTGATTCGATCAAATTCGAGCGCTCTATGCACTGCATTTCGGTGCCTCTAATTATTATTAATAGTAAAAAAAGAGAAAAATAATTTTAAAGCAGCTGAAACACGAATTTCAACATTATTAGACCCCCTTGTGACACATTTTCATTGAACGTCCCTCCCCACGCCTTGAACTGTCTATCACTTACACCCTATAATTTAATAATTGTAGAATTTTTTTTATAAATTAAACTCAAGTCAAGTGATTTAATATATTTTAAGTTTAACTTTTTTTATTCATATAATGAATTCTAAAAAAAATTTGAAAATGTTTTAAATTTTTTAATTTGAATTTCATTACAATTTTTAAGATCCCTGGGCCCCCTGTCACATTGCCTTAGTGTGTGACGTAATTTATGGACGGCCCCTAAGCTTTCTAGCTTTAGAATTTCTGGTTGTAAAAAGATTCTGGAAAGATTGAAATGTCATATGGGTAAGTTATACCCTAATGAAACTGAATATAAAAATTTGTATTAATGAGCGGCACAATTTTAATTTTCTAGCTCTTATCTTCTTCCGCTGACAACAAATTGTCAATACATTAAAATTCGAGGATAGTATAGCAACACTTGAGTCTTGAAACACTTTTTAATTTTTGCCTCAATTTTTTATTGAAATAGTTTTAGCAGTTTTTGATTTTTGAAAAAAAAAATCCAGAACGATTCCATTCTGCAAAGTAAAAAAAAAAAAAAAAAAAAACATTGCGGGTTTTTATTGAAATTTTTGGATTTAGTTACCGAAATACAATCTAGTCTCTTTTTAAGCGCTTTTGAAGTTTTGAGGTTTAGTTGAGTTTAGTTTCGAGCTTTGATTTTTTATTTAGAGGTTATATGGAATAAATAGGAGTAAACAAATGTTGGCTTATTTTAAAAATAAAAATTCATACAGTCGACTCTCTATAATTCGAACTCTTCAGCTATTAATTTCGGTAAATCGAAAAAAATGCTATGTATTTTGATACGGTCAATCACTCGAAATTTTTTTTTTTGTAACAAGAGGGGGAGAGAACGTTCTATAATTCGAACTTGGTCACTTCCCCTCTTTATAATTCGAATTTTTCCTATCAAAAAACTATTCTTAATTTTTGTAATTAGATATGTTATTATCTATTGCAATGTTAAGATACATAATTATGTATTTTTTGTTCTTTTTTGTTGTTTTCATTATTTTTATTTTTTTACTTGAGGCTATATATAAAATTTATGTAAGCTCATACATATTTTCAAAAATATATTAAAAACTTTAATAATTCGAATCTCTTTTCTTTTTTCTTGATAATTGAAACTTCCTGATAATTCGAATTTTTCTTGTAGTCCTGTGGATTTCGAATTATCTTATGTTTTTAATTTAGAATTTAGATTACATTTTTTTTTATATTTATTCACTTTTCACTGCGTAAATGGCCAAGAAGTTAGCATTCTTGTATGCGATTTTTTTTGTGCGCTCTATGTGGAACAAGCATAACAAGAGACAACTGTAATAATTTTTATTTTTTTTATTTTTAATTTACATGAATTTTCATGATTAAAAGAAGTGCTGAATGAAGAAGGGTCGGACGGCAAGGGTCACTTTGATTACATGACCGCTTCATTAAGCATTAATATAGGTCATAAAACTGAAATTTGAATGAATTATGCTATTAGCAAACGACGTAATGCTTACTCATATGTCTAATGGATTCTATTTAATTATTTTATTAGATTTTAAGAATTAATGAAAGGGATTCTTGTGTGTTTTTTTTTCAATTACTATTCGGCTATAAGTGGATCGAGGTGGAGTTACTTAATGTTGAGAGTAGGTATATTAAGGTAAAGGATAATGGACATGTTTCTATCTGAATAAACAATACCTTCCATCCTGAAGGGGTGCACCGCACCGTTAGTCGATACAGGGTTTCCAGTCCCTTACTTTTAATGTTGAAAATCAGTGGCCTGACCCTTTTCGGACCAAGAAAATATATACAGTATCAATTCATTCTCCCTGAACAAATTAAAACTGACAAATATATACAAACGGCGGTTAGAAAAGGCTTAACCTAAAATTATATATATACTCATGACAAAATTAGCGGAATAAAAAAAAGAAGCTATAATTTGATTTAAAGCGATGAATCTTTTAGTTTCTTGAATTAATTTCTTAAAATATTATTTTTAATCTTTCTTTTATTCATTTTACTTATTTATTTATTTATTTTACTTATTTACTTTACTTATTACTTTACTTATTTACTTATTTCATTTTACTCACTTAAATATTGATTTTTCCTAAAATTTCATATTTTATTTAAATTTTATAAAATGTTCTTTATTAGGGACACGTTCCACTAATTTTGTCCATGGGGTATATTTTTTTTGACCCCCAGGGGGAGGCAACTACTATATCAAACTTATGGAACGCGGTGTTGGTTTATAGTGAAACATTATACAAATTATATGTCTGTCTCTCCGTATGTCAGAACAATGTATGTACTTGGTAAATTATAAAGGATAAAACCTTGAAATTTACAATTTATATGTACCTATTGATTTCCCCGCAAATAAAAAATCGTAATAAAATAAGGGAGGGTCGAATTTAATGTGGGGTTCAAAATATTTTTTATGGTGAGTGAAGTAAACCTGTAAAGATCTCTTTTTAGATCATTTTTTTTTTAATTCCATTTTAAAATGACGGTATAAAAAAGATCCAAATCGACAGATTTTAGGCGATTTTCGTACCTGACGGCGCTTAGAAATGATTTAGCTTGAAATTATGAAAACAATTTCGCGAATTCACTCATTTCTCTATAACAACGACAAATAAGAACGAATTTGATATCTCAATTATTTTACATAGATTTTTTGTCTACCTAGGTAAGAAAAATGATTTTATATCTTACAAAATATTTGGAATATAAAAATTATTCCTAAGTATTTATCGTTCATAATCAGAGAATGGATGTATTTGAAGTAGTATTTCATAATTTTAATTACAATGATTCGGAAATTTCTTTAGATAGAAAAACAGTGTAAAGTGGGTTTTATATGGCGCCCTCCAACATCATGATTTTAAAGTGAATTGAATTTAAAAAATTTAAGCTGATTCTTTCTACTTGGTGTGATTTTAATATAATATCTCATACCCCATGATAAATATTTTTTTTATTCTCGATCGCATTATCTAATGAAAATTTTAATATAATTTTCAATTTTAGCGAAAATAAATACATATTGTTTGGTTAAACGTATCCATAATTTAATTAGTTTACAAGATCGTAGGAAATTGGATAAATAAATCATCACTTTATTTGTGACTTCCTCAGCAACTTATTTTACAACTCAATTATCCAATATACAAATAGATATAATTATAAATTTCAAGTTTGTTTCTTATTTAGAAGTTTACAAGCTACAATGCTTTTACAAACAGAGAAACTAATAAGGTTCGGTTATATGTTTGTAAGGAACAATAATAAAAGATGTGTCCTATATAGAATTGAAATAATTTTCGATATATATACAGAAAGAATATATATCGATCTAAAGACTGATTGGAATCAACTTTTCGCCTTCATCTGATTCTATCCCAAGTCAATTATTTTACTTCTTTAAAGTGCCACTTCATTTATCTGGAGAAAGTAATCTAATCTAGGCCCTCATTTCCCCCTAGTATTTCTAACCTCAAACTCGGAAATTTTCCTCGTTCCTGTGTAGAAAAAAACTGAGCACTCCTCTTTATTAAACTCTTGCACAAAGTTCTTTTTTTTTAATGCTATCGTTAACTTTCTGATCTACATATCGATGCATTCAATTTTCTTCAATCTCTATTATATCATCACATTTCTAAGGCTTTTATAATCTCTTTTCCTCTGATTTCTACATCGTTTAAGTTTCACACCCGTGCAGCGCGATACTTTCAATACATTACAACAGAAAAACATATTAAAATAAGTATTCTTTAAGTAGGTTCTTTCGCCGCCAATGTTAAATAAAAAATATTAGATTATAACTATAACTTATCTATATCTATATATCAAATAGAAAAGTATGTATATATGTTTGTATGATCCAAACGATCTGATTGGCCATTGCATAGCCAATAGCAAAGCGTTAAATTATTAGAACGATTCTAATTGGTCAGATAGTGATCGTGCTTAGCCAATGTGTTAAATAAATCTTTCCTTATTGTTGAATCAATTTCATTCAGCACATTCTTTCAAAACTTACAGTATCATTTTAAATTTCAATTATTAAATTGGTATCAACGAGACGCTCCCCGCCAGGGGCTAGGTGACGCCGGCCCGAAGGCCCGGTTGTCAGCTAGTTTTTTATAATAGTTTAAGTCTCTATCTATGCTTTGGTGAAGTTTCAATCACACATTAGCGTGCAAATTTTTGAAAATGTAAAAATTTTCTGAGAGTCTTTTGGAAAATTAATATCTTGACACTTTCTCTTGAATAATACTACTATTAGTTGAATAGATAAAGTTAAAAAAAAAAAAACGAAAAATTAGCTTTTTGAAACATGCAGGTTTCTTTTTTTGCAATAAAATATATCATTGACCTTCGAATTTACTGAGATATTAACTTTAAAAAATCACATAAATGCTATGTTTGGTTGTAAACATAAACAGTATTAATACAACGCATTGCCAAATCATACAAGACTTATTATCAGCTGATTTGAATAAATCAAACTAACGTTTGTATTTACTTATTTTTTTTATAATTTCAAACATTTACGACTTTCATACTATTTATTTTTTAATTCTATTATTTTTCATTTGTATTTTAACTTATTTGATTAAATATTAGATACTACACTTCTTTTGACTCAACTGAAGCGAAAGGACCTCTTTAAGTATTCCAAAAAATTAAGAATTATATGATTGAAAAGTTTTTATTTGACTAGATAACTCAGTGGAAAACTAATTATTTTATTCTATTATGTATATTATTACGACGATTTTACTTCAAAAGTTGTCAAGTTTAGATAGAATCATCGATCTCTTTATAACGATATGTATGGCTTGGAATCTTTTATGCTCTGGATCAAATAATATATTGGACCGAAAGTCAATATTTTGCAAATCAACTTGAAAGGGCTTTCACAAGAATATATAGGACTTTTCAACAAATTTGAAGGAGATCAGAAAACGGACATCATTTTATTAACAGAAAAACCGCTTCTCTCTTGAAATTCGAAACAAAATTTAACATGCCAATGGGGTATCGAGGATCTAATAAAGGCTACTCTTACAGCGTCAATATGTGAACAGAACCTGGGCCTCTAATTAGAATTTGTTCCTGCCTTACAGGTCTATGGTTGTTATAGATGTTATATTTAGATTTTATTTTTCTCAAGGCTTAACTATTTATGTGATGTGATATAATACAGATTATACTTTTTCTGCTTTACACAATAATATATTCTACTTATAGAGACCGGATTTTTATGCAGTAAAACCTACCAAAATATGCAGTTAAAAATGCTGAAATATGCAAGCAATATACAGAATAAGTTGAAATATGCAGCAAAAGATGGCAAAATAAGTTTTTTTATGCACTAAAATAATTTTTAAGAAAAAAATAAAAACTGACTTCAAAAAATTAAATGCAACAAATAAAATACACTAAAAGGTATAAAATAATTATTATCTTATTTAGTTACAACTAAACGACGAAATATTAACATGAAATTACTTTTTGAAGTAGGTACCAAACAAACTATACCTATAAGCGAGCGTACCCACAAAAAAAAAATTCAGTCGAATAGAGAACCTCCTCCTTTTTGAAGTCGGTTAAAAAAATTAAAATTGAAGACAAAAAGACTACCATATATATTTGAAGGAGTGCTATGAAAAAAAAATATTTAGGTAAGCTATATTAGAGACCAAGTGTCAAATATGTACTTTTATTACGTAAAACATTCTCATTTCATTGAATAAATTAGAAAATCTTTAAATTCAAAGAAATATTAGGTGCATTTGAATAAAATCAACATAATAAATATAATGATATTTCAAAAATGTGATCGAAAAAATACTGGAGGGGGGGGGGGGGTATTTCACAGACACGATTGCATTGTATTGCTATTATTTTGTTATATTAACAAGCTATTCTTATTGACATAGTAATAATAAACTAATAAGATAATGCAAATATTTGACGGACTATAATTTGATCCGTACAATAATTTACACACACATACGAACATTCATTCAATGGCCAAAATGGGATATAGTTCCCGAGGGCCGTTAAAAAAAATAAGAAATTAAAGTAATAATTAATATTTGATTGTAATTGTGAATAATTTATGTTTACAAGTATTTGTCTAAATTATGTTCAGGTTATTATGTCTACGGTCACTTAAAATTGATTTATAGGATGAAATCTACAGACGTAATGGGGGCGAATTTAAGGCAACTTAAACCTCCCACTTTTACTTTGGATGAAAAATATTGCAAACTTTTCGTCATTTTCGTGTAGAATATAGTATCTAGTACAACGGAATAATAAGAAAAATGAGTGGGTTGTTGTTTTGTAGCTTGTTTACCTCCTTTGTAATTCAACTTCATACTTCGTAGTCCAACACTAGTCGTTGAGCCCTATTTCAGTTTTCTTCGAATTTAAATTAGTGTCCTCCTGTTGTATTTAATCTTTTTTTTTATTCTTTCTCCGAAAAATTACTTTTAAAACCTCTGTATTTGGTGAGAAATATGCAATTTTATGCAATATCCTTCAAATATGCTATTTTATGCAATATTACTTAAATATGCAAAAATATGCAGTATAAAATTTAACCCACAGTTTCCTAGATGCATGATTCTGATAGATAATTAATCTCCTGGGTCGTACGTGGCGGCAAACAAAATATGCACTTGCATAGGAATTCGGTCTTTAATTATAATTTATACAATAAGCCAATAAATAACTGGATTAAATTCCATTTTATTCTTATCGGCTTCGATAATTCTTGATTGTTTTATGATTGTTGTCATCTACGTTCATGTTGATGTTTTTAATCATAAATGAAAACATTTAATTAGGAAAAAAACAAGATAGAGCTTAGGTGACAGCGGAAAATTTCCCCGTTTAACTGTTCGGCTGTCGTTTTGTAGATTGGGGTGTGAACAATATGTCAGTTGATTAAATATATGAAATAATCGAACTTCGGGGACAAAATGTCATATGAGAGTTTTTATTACTTTTCCAAAAAAAAAAAAAATATGTTTACTTTATTCAATCTGCAAATCGAAACGGTGCCAAGGAAATATTTATCACTATATATTCACAAATATGATATTTGTATTCATATTTTAGATATATTTGGAAATGAAATGCTGAAAGGCTCTTAGGGTAGAAAAGCTAGGATGAGAAAAAGTAGAAGTTATAAAAGGGTAAAAATATTGATTTCTGAATTGGGCCAGCTTCAATTACTTGACTTGATGAAAAAGGATTATTTAAACATGACGTTTCGGCTTCTCGTTCTTACGTAGTGAATAGTTTTCATAATGGAATGAGTTATCGTCCAATGAAATGTATAAAGTCAGTAAGATATGAACAAAGAAGAGGTTTTGGAAGGACCACGTAGAGATAATATCAGAGAACAAACACACTAGCGAAAATTGCCATGAAGTCAAACCTCAGCACAAGATGGGGTCATCAAAAAAGTTGGGGTGTCATTATCTTAGAGAAGATACGAGGAACAAGAGAAATCTTAGAAGGGCTGGACTGATACAAAAATAATAATAAAATAAATTGATCATGATTAATGCATGGTCTTTTCAAATAACAATATTTAAAAACCTATATACTATTTATCTAAGAATAAAAGTTTCGTTTAATATATTTTCATATAAATTTTAATTCTAGGCATATTTTATATTTTCATGTTATTTTCAAAATAATAAGGAAAAATCGATTGCCAAATGATGATTTACTTTACGGTAGAGCCTAAATTCTACGCAGCTTTTAAGAAGTGACGAATGATTATTGCCTATATTCAGGCATGTGGTGCATACAAGGCTAGAATTTTTAGCTAAATCTGACACATTGGTGGGGGCGGGGGGAGTTCTGGCTCTCGTTCTGCTCGTATAAAATAGTACATATTGTCATTCTGAAATGCCTTGATTTTACAATATTTTTGACATCTTCAATGGTCATTTACCTCTAAAACGACTGCATTCGGCGAGTAAGAATTTCACTTTCGGTGGGTGGGTGGGGGGGGGGGGGTGCCTTGATCAAACTACAGTAAGTGATATGTTATTTGCATTCTGAAATAATAGTCCAAAATGTTGGCTAGCTCTCGGTCTATAAAGGAACAGCGAATCCACGTGGAATTTATAGGGCTCATTCTTTACTACACTAAAAACGACTCTAGAATTAGGCGTAGAAACGTTGAACGAGTAGATGGTTTCGACAGAAATTTCTTTTTGATAATTTTCTAGTGAATTCAATACTTTGGTCTTGAAATATTATTACTAATTAAAACGCGGTTCACTGAATACCTTTGTGGCAACTAGAATTTACTGATGTTGGTTGAGTTTGGTCCAAAGGTCTATAATCTTCATTTGTGAGCTTCCGCCTTATTTTTTAAACCAAAGTGTTAAAAATTAGAAACAAAGTTGTAGAGGTTGTAATTTTTGATATTTTAGTTTAAAAATTTTTGAAAATAAACACCCAAAATGAGGTGGATGGTCAAAAATGAAGATTCTAGACCTTTGAACCAAACTCAACCAACATCAGTAAATTCTAGTTGCCACAAAGGTATTCAGTGAAACGAGCTTTAACTAGTAAGAACCCGTTTTTACTCAAAAACGGGTTTTTACTGCAACATATATATAATTTATTTGTTAGAGAGTTTAGTTTCGAAGATTTGACCTACATCATTACTCTTTGTAATTAGAAATAATTTCCTGTTGTTTCTCATAAGTTCCGATTGAATGCGGGTAAATTGGTTTTGTTATAGTAGCAAGGTAAACACTTTGGAAACGAAGCGTTTGCATAGAAAGAGTGAGCAGATACTATACTATAACAAAACCAATTTACCTGCTTCCAATATGGTGTTTAACCCATGAGAAACCACAGAAAAATATTTCTAATTAAAAAGACGGATTATGAAGTGCAAGCCTTCGAAACTATAGCCTCTAACAAATAAATTATATAAATATTTATTTGCATCAAGTATAAGACAACTCAATGTTTTCTCCTTAAGATATATCTTCGATTTATTACTTAAGAAAGAATCTAATTTCAAATTAAGGAGGCTGGGGACAGCTTATCTATCTGGTTGATCTTCTAAAAAATATTTTGTATTTCTGCAGAGTGACAACTTCTGATTAAAAAATTTTTTAATAAAAAATTGTTAATTTTGAGGTTAATTTCGAATAATATTAATAAAAATAATATTGAGATAAATATTTTCTGATTATAAAAATTTTATTTAAGACAAAAACGATTTCAACAAAGAGTTCTAGTGCTTTTGTCATATTTTGATGGCTGCAATTAACTTTTTATTTTTTTACATTTATGAATAGCTAATTAACTAGACTGTCAAATCTATTGAAACATGTATCATTCGATTCATAAAAGTTGAATTATTGATCTGTATAAATTTGTTGAAAATGATATAATTTGTATAGAAGTTATAGCCTTTTTAAAAGCTCGGTCCATTTACTTCTATGTTAAAAGAACAATTTTCAATAATTTATTTCTCGGTAATGGGAGAGACGATCAACTTCAAATTTAGGGAATAAATATTTAATAGTTCAATGATTCGATGGTAAAAATTTGAGAATTTTCTTATAAAAATGATAAACAGTCACGAACCCCTTAAGTAAAAGGACAGGTCGTCTTCGTTTTTTCTTGATAGTTGTTAATGCGATAAATCAGTGAAGTGAGACGATCTAATTTTTGCGTAATATTCAAGGCAAACACACCTTCAACGATTACTACTGCTAATACTACTATACATACTATCTCTTTCTTTCTTCTTTTCGGTTGTCTTCTAAACACGCGAAGAGCAAAATAACAAACGATTTCAAATAAAGGCGCAGCTACATGGGTTGTTGGTGGTTAAAATACGATTTCGGGAAAAATGAGATGTTCCAATCGGTATCATAAATTGAACTTTTATCCTATAACAATAAAAATTGATGATCATACTTTGAATATATATAATATTTTCTATGAAAAAATAACGAGAGAAAAAAAAAAAACAAATAACGAGAATAGAATGAATTAGATCAAATTGTATAGGAATTCAACAGGGAATTGAATGATTAAGGAAAATAAGCTGACGTGTTCTGATGTGACCATCCACATGATTTTACCATACAACCTGGCTCCTCACTTATATTTAATATTTAATAAAATTATTTATAATCATGTAGGGGAGGGGGGTTAGTTTTTACATTTTTAGACTCCTGGGGGCCCACTGATTATGTATACAAAATTTGGTTGAGTTTGGTACAAGAGCCTATATTTTCATTTTTTGACCCCCACTCATTTTGGGCGGTTAGTTTTTGAATTTTTAGATTACTGTGGGCCCAATGATTATGTATACAAAATTTGGTTGAGTTTGCTTAAATGGCCTAGATTTTTAATTTTTAACCCCCCCCCCCTTTAATTTTGGATCGATATGCACCAAAATTTAATCAGATCTTAATCTCAATGGACCAAAACTACATGTGAAATTTGGTTTCAATATTCACACTAGTTTTGGAGCTAGCTCGTCCACAAAAATTTGGTAACGCACAGACTAACTAACAGACATTTTGACAAAACAATTATTATCTCGAAAAATATAATTTTTTCGATGTTCACTTATCAGGGCTTTTTTGTACAGTGAAATGTCATAGTTTCGCTCAATTTTTTTAATCAAAATAGTTTTAGCCGCTTTTGAGATATTTCGAAAAAAAGAATGAAAAAAAAAACACTTTTTTCATGCACGATTACAATACTTGACCATATACCCTGTATGGTAAAGTAAAAAATTTATCAGGGGAGGTTTTTGTTTTGTTAATGATATTTATGATATTACAGGTACAGCGGGGCTCCTATTTACAACGAGCTTTTCAAAGCATGCAACTTGGGTTCATGCAGGGCGGTCTTCAGCTGAAACGAGGATTTAAAAAAACCGTCTGAAACTATTGGGTAAATAATACATTTGATTTTTTATTTAATTTTAATATTCGATGTGACGGGGAGAGCAGGTGTTTGGCAAAGTTATGAGATTGTCACATTACATTTTTTTTAAATAAAATTTATTATAAATCTGTAATAGTCTTCTTTGTTTGGACCAGCTTTCTAGAGTAGTTTATTCCAGAAGTTTTTCAATATTTTTAAAATACGTGATTGATGAAAAAATTTATGAGAACACAGTGTTATGATGACAAACAAATTAAAAATGTTTTTCTAAAACTTAAGTGGCTATAAAATGTTGAAAGTCTTTAACTATTTGTCACACAATTAAAATTAATTTAATAGTCTCGGTAAATTATTTTTATTTTTGGCTTGTATTCACTAGACAGTTTTGGTTATCACTGGTTCACCTTCTTCAGTAAGATATTTCGTTTTAGTTTTTATATATTGTCTATAAATGTGTGAAATATATGTTGCAGTAAAAACCCGTTTTTAGTAAGAACGGTTTCTTACTAGTTAAAACGTGTTTCACTGAATAACTTCGTGTCAACTAGAATTTACCAATTAATGTTGGTTGAGTTTGGTTCAAAGATCTAGAATCTTCATTTGTGACCTTCCGCCTCATTTTGGGTATTTATTTTCAAAATTTTTAAATGAAAATGTCAAAAATTACATCCTCTACAACTTTGCACCTAATTTTTGACATTTTTGTTTAAAATTTTTTGAAAATAAACACCCAAAATGAAGACTCTAGACCTTTGAACCAAACTCAACCAATATTGGTAAATTCTAGTTGCCACACAGATATTCAGTGAAACGCGTTTTAACTAGTAAGAACCCGTTCTTACCAAAAAACAGATTTTTACTGCAACATATATGTATAAAAAATGATGAATGTTTTTATTGTCATTCTCCAAAAACTAAATCGATATTTACTACTGATGAAGGTTATCCAACGGAGAACAAACACTGTCTAGTGAATAAATAAAAATAATTTTAGGAAATTATTAAATTTATTTTAATTGTTTGACAAATAACTTTTAAATTTTTTTTATTTTTGAGATATTGTTTTTCTTATTACCAATTGATATAAGAAAAAAATCAGTTTTACGCTATTTATAATAATATTCATTTTTGTATACCTTGTAGCAATAACTCAATTTTTTTTATAAAATAGTAAGAGATTCATGAAAATTTTTGAGAAAACTAAAAAGAGCTAGAATAAAGTACCTACTCTAGCTCTCGTCATTTTTTAAATTTTTAGTTAAATCCTTTAAATTCAATAATAATTATTGGATTATATTTTAGTCGAAAACACACAGTGTATGTTGTGAATGAATGTATTGGATTCTAAGTCCAAAGAACTTTCACCGTGATTACTTTTTCCATGAGTTTAGCTAGACCGGATATGATTGCGATGGGTCGGTAATTGGTGACTTTGGAAGAATCATCTTTTTTTTATTGATTGAATTCTTGCTAATTTCAAGCTCTCTGGAAATATTCCTGAAGAAGTATAGCTTAATATTTTCGAGAGGGTCGGAGCAAGTTCACGAGTGCAGACAGACATAAAAAAGTGAGAGAGTCAGACAGACATAAAATAAATGGGAGATGCAGACAGACATAAAAAAAAGTGGGATTCAGACAGACATACATTCTCTGAAAAGCACATTTTGGGTCCCATGGGTCTTTGAAAATTAAATACTTACCTGTAAAAATCTCAACTTCGAATTTTTTAATGAAAACAATACTTTCATTATTTAATATATAGCAAGATCTTATATGGTATAGTACCTGGAGACACCGAGCGAGGCACGGTAACCCCTGAACCCCCCTCCCCGAAACCACGCACCTCGCCCACACCATTGCACCACCACTCCGCCCCACCCCACCCCCGGATCCCCGCAACTGCACCCCACCTCCCACATTCACCCCACCCCCAGTTTTTGCATTTCTAGCTTTCTAGTGGTCTACATATTATGTGTATATTTGTTTACTTGTACACCAATTTGCCCACATTAATATTATTAAAAAATAAATAGGAAAATAATAATAAAAAAAAAAAAAAATAATAGTATAGAATCTGAAATAAAAACATAAAATTATATAAGATTTGTTTCCAAGTTATATAAAAAAATGCCACTTCAACCACTTGATTTGTAAACACACCTGTTTTGTTATGATTTAGACACCTGTTAATTAAAAACAAATAAAAAATTTCCAATTTTAATATAATATATTAATATTTGTTATAACCTATTAGTGGGCTTTAAAATTAAAAAAAAAATTAATAAATAAAAGATAATTGAAAAAAATGTAAAAAAAAACTTTTTTATTGAGATTTTCGTCTATCAATAATTACTTTAATTAAGAAAAGATCAATTAAGATTAAATTTGTCGAGGTCCAGACCTAGCCAGATCGTTTTCTCATCCTCAAAACATGTTAATAGAATTTGTTTCATCAAACTCGGTAGAGCCGTTTTCAAAATAGAACTAAGATACAAATATATATATACAAACAAATAGATATATATAATTATATATAAATAATTTTTGCTCGTTTAATAAGAGTAGAATATATAGAATCGGTTTCTCGAAAAGAGCTCTAACGATTTGGATGAAATTCACGGGTTAGGTGGTTTTTGTGTTGACAATTCGAATTGTCATGGTCTCATCTTCGGCTAAGTTGTTTTTGATGGGTTCTTTGTTAATTGAAATAATTATTCACAGGTGGTTGTTACATTTTCATTCAATTTCCCTTTAATAATTAATTGGTTTTTTAATTTTATAAACCACTAATAATTCATTACAAATATTATTATATATTAGAATTTGCCAATTTAATTAATTGGAGGTATTTTTTATTGAATATTAAATTCCATCCAACTTCGGCTGATACCTCCTCCTTCATCTAATACTGAATATTAAACTATTAAAAATAATATTAATATATCACTTTGAACTAAAGCAAAAAATTACCGAGCAACGCTCGGTGTTCCAGGCACTTTATTTCTATTTATTGAATAAATGAAATAAAATCTAAGTAAAATTAACAGACTATTGATTGATTATAGCAGTAAAGTATTTTTACAAAGGAATTTGTTATTATTTATGAAAATATTTCACAAATGTGTATATTTATTAAAAAATTTATTCTAAAAATTCAATTCAAAATCGTGGAAATGGAAATGTTTTGTAAATTGTATTATTAATTCAGTTCAGCTATATTGTTTAATATATACTATAGAGTTTAGGACAAAAGGATGGTCTCGTTCAGCCATGCCCAATAATTAGTAATTTAGTCGAGTGGACTATTTCGGCCACTCTCTATTATAATTCTCAACAGTTCTGATATTATTTGCTTCTGCCATGAGTGGAAGCAAGAGGGCTAAGGTGGTTCGGACAAGCGCCAAAATTTTCAAATAAATAAATAATAATACATGTATAGGAAAAATTTTAAGAATTGTTTTAATGTATTTTTGAACGCTCGATTATATAGATTTACCAAGCTGTATGTCTAGCCCAGGGGTGTCCAACCCGCAGGCCGCATACCGCTCAGGATAAAATTATACATTTCTTTAAAACATTAAGATTTTTAAGAGGGGTGAACCGCGACCTAATATGCTGTACACCTACTTCCACTTGTACTTCCAAATATTTCCAAGTACTTCCAAATGTTTCCAGGTACTTCCAAATATTTCCAAGTACTTCCAAATGTTTCCAAGTACTTCCAAATATTTCCAAGTACTTCCAAAGAGGTGTACACCTACTTCCAATCGCGGATCACCCCTCGGATTTTTATATAAATACTGGAAAACATATCTGATAAAATTTGATCTAATTTTTTTTTTGTTTTTAAAATAAGAAGAAATTGGACAATCTCCCCAAAAATTTTCGAAAAATTAAAAAGGCAGATTTTAGATTTTGAATGTAAAAAAATATATATCAAGATTTCCGAAAAAAATAATCACAATTTTATCATATTTTGACTAAATTTTTTATTAGATATAAGTAAATATTTTTAAGATAATGTTATATCATTCGTATCCATAGTAAATTTATAACAGGAATAGTAGGGAATTGGATAAAATTAAAAACATAATTTTTTTTCTAATGGGCCAGACGTTTCGTCAATTTTTGTATCCACTGAAGAAGTCAAAATAAATTGATGAAACGACTGGCCCGTTTTTAATTTTATCCAATTCCCTACTATTCCTGTTATATTTTTAAGATATTTTTGTTTCTTTATCATGGTGGATATCGTTATTTATCGTTTATTAACTCTTTTTTTTTATTAAAAAATATCAATGGAATTAGGATATTTTATCTGCGGCCCGATGCATTTGTTACCCTAGAGCAGGGGTCGGCAACCTGCGGCTCGCGAGCCGCATGCGACACTTTTGATGTCAAGATGCGGCTCTCCAATTCCATGCGCAAATATTAATAATTATATTATTTAAGCTAAAACGAAGATCAGCTGCCCATTGTCAAAAAACAACTTGAACAGGTTCGGTTTATGATCTCGGTTCGATTAGATAAAAAATGGATTTTCAAACAAACCTTGTAAGGATCGGTTAAGATATATTCAGTTCGGCTCGGTTTTTCGGTTCGTATACCTTCATTTCGGGATGGCTTTTAAGCGGTTAGGTTGGCGTTAATTATAGTTATATTATTTGATTACTAATTTTATTATTCTAGCAGAGCTAGCTAAAATACTTTAATATATTTTGTGCGATATATATCGTCGGCTTAGAGTGTAAACCTGATAACTCCATTTTTATCATATATGACATATTAATACCATTCGGAAGAAAAAGAAATGCAGCATCGTCCAAGTAAAACTGATACTTAAAATTGCGATCGTAAGTTGAAGAAAAAAAATGTGAAAAATATTTTTTCCATAACAACAATATTAAATTTTGTTTGTTTTTTCTCTGCCCTCTAAAATTTCCTTGTTGTTAGCAGGTTTACTCTCCAAGGCAACGATATGTATGTTCTTATATGAATAAATGTTATTTCATATTTAAAGCTTTTTATTTTTAATCAAAAATCAAATTTACATACCTAATCCTAATCAAATATCATAATATTGAAACAAAAATAAATGTTAGTGGCTCTTTAAAAACTGGGAAATTTTGTAAATTGTAACTTTTGGCTCTTCCGTCTAAAAAGGTTGCCGACTCCTGCCCTAGAGCGTTAAGGAGGTTCTTTCGTGACAATCCACACAAAAAGTTTTAGCCTCGTAACAACTCCATTAATATGAACGGTGTTAAAATTTTAGGTTATGTTTTTTTAACGTGACTGTACTCTATTTATGAATAGACCGTTTCCAAGCCATTTATATTTTATCCCTTTCACTAAAAACAATCGGCAAATAATTTCAATTTTTTTTAAGTTACTCCGAATATAATATTCTAATAAATATTAGTTTTTCATCAAGATGGTGAAAGTCCTTCAATGAAAAAAATAAAATAATGATCATTTTCCCACCCTTTCCCAATCTACCATATACACAAAATTTCATTTTTAATCGCAACTATTTCATGTTTGGTGTAGTAAATCGTCTTCAAATTTTAACAGTGTGTTTATTATGCTTTTGATGACTAATATTCCAAGTTTTGAAGACTTCTTGAATTTTTGCATTTGTGAAAGAACTACCTTAAGTAATTAATATCTAACAACTAGCAATATATGAAAATGGCAGCATCCCTTTTCTCGCAAATACTTCAAATAATTTCAAAATAATATATATATTTTTGTTTAATATGTATTTCATCTAAAAATCAATTTCTATTTAAAAGAAAAAAAAATTGACACGAGAGAAGTGAACTAGTTACGATATAAGAAGAAAGCCCATCTTAATCTAGGGTGGTTGATTTTCAAGGGAGGCTCATATTTCTATTTTTTTTCTTTATTTCACCTGAAAGGATACCATTATGTTGCTTATTAGGGATTGTGGCGTGGTGGCTTTCCAAGGCCTTCCCTTGAAGGGGCCGTAACCCCTCACTTGATAGGATATATTTACCTACATGAGAAACTGCTGTAGATAGAATGAATTTATTTTTAACCGACTTCAAAAAATGAGGAGGTTTCAATTCGACTGATTTTTTTTTGTGTCTATGTTACCTCATATCTTCGCCAATTGTGGACAGATTTTGATGATTTTTTTGCATTGGGTTCAGTCTAGTTTCCGATTGGTCCCGTTTTTTTTTTTTCATTTGTATTGGACCTTTTTTTGATATGTTTGTTCAGGCATAATTTATTTGTTTATGAACCGATTTTAATGATTTTTTAGTACCGATCAAAAAACTCTTCCTAGTAAATTTTGAAAATTTTTTGATCACCGGTTTAAAAAATATCGAATTTTGGTTTTTTGCTCATAACTTCTTCAAAATAGACCAAATCCAAATGTTTTTTTTTAATTTTTGTTTTTTTTTTTTAGAAAAAAAATGCAAAAAAATTATTTAAAGTGTTTATATATACGATTTTTGAGTTTTTTTTTTTTTTTTTTTTTGAAAATTTTAATCTTGTTTTTGAACTGTATGTACTCTTCGATTTTTTTTTTTTTGATAATTTTTTATTTTAAACTTCTATTCATTCTACAAATTTTAAGACCTGATAGTAGTTCTATGATAATTACTATTTATTTTTGATTTTTTTCTAAAAAATATGTACAAAAACAAAAATTTCAAAAAAAAAAAAAAAAAAATTGAATTTGGACCATTTTTGAAGAAGTTATGAGCAAAAAACCAAAATTCGATATTTTTTAAACCGGTGATCAAAAAATTTCAAAATTTACTAGGAAGAGTTTTTTGATAGGTACTAAAAAATGTCAAAAAATGAATGAAATCAAAAATTAAATTTTTTCAAACCGTCCGATATGAATTGGAATGCCTCATACATATAATATGTATAATAATTACTTTATTTGATTTTCATTATCAAAAAATACAATAAGTAATTCATGTGATAAGAACTTTACTGGTCTCGGGTATTGTTCAAGTCAGCAATTTTTTCAAACACTATCACGATCGTAAAAAAAGCTTTTACCACTCTTGATAATTAAATATCTATTGTTTAATAATGAAAACTCATAGTCGTAGATCATAAATATATAAATTAATAACAATTATCAAAGCCTGATTGTTAAGCATACTTGATTTCTAGACACATAGTATTTATCTTCTGAATATAGCTAGCTTATGGGTGTTACAACTTTTTTGATCTCTATTATTTAAAAGATAAAAGCTTATGCGGTTATATTATAAGCAAATTTTAATTTCGATTCGTGTTGGATCTGTGGTCTTCAATAATTTAGTCAAGTGGGTAGTATAATGCTAGGTTTAGTGCATTAAAGTGTTTAGACTAATAGACGATTAGCTAATATCAAGATTGATCCAATTAAATTGAGGGGCACTGAATGAATAAAATGCCATTATTGCACAGTTTAGAATAGAAGACATTTTCAACCAAACAAAGCGTTTATGGTTTAGAAGTTTAAAAAATAGATATAAGTGGAAGTTATTTTGTGGGATTATCAAAGGATTAAAATGAGAGTATGATACAAATTAAATTATATAATATTATTATTGTAGATGTTAAAAATGGGGGCAACAAGATCTACAATAATTATTTATAAGATTAAATCAAAGAGGACACCAGTATTTTGAATACATATTTGCTTAAAACAATCATACAAATTTATATTTTTTAATATTAATCGATATAGTTTAATTAAAAATATTGAATAAGTATTGTTTTGTATTTGAAAAAACAGAGTATTTAAAGTTGAAACAAGAATCAATGAGGTGACGTCAGAGATCTAATTAGATGTTTTTATCCCATTTGATAATGTACAGAGAAAAAATTCAAATGGTTAGAAAAGAATTAAAGAGTGTTATCCCAATACCATATATGGGAATACATTGTTAAAAACTAATAGAGTATTTGATTTAATGCATTTGTACCACCTCATGCGTACCATGCTAATTTTAAAACGAATTTACGTGCGTGCCGCTGGTGGCCATGGCGGGCAGCGTCTCGGGCCAAAAAGATCCCCTTTAGGCAATTCGTGGCCCAGTGGATAAGGTCATAGCTTCAGAATATGTAGTCTTCAGTTCGATTCTCAAGCCTGTATTAGGATTTTATTTACAAAATTTCCCTCAAGCGTTGTTACAAACATTTCTAGGTTATTAGATATAATATATTTTTAGCAGAAATGTCAAATAAGTGCATTAAGTTGAATATATACCTCTTAAGGGAGGTCGGGACAGCTTATCTATCTGGTTGATTTTCGAAAAAATCTTTTGTATTTCTGCAGACTGACAACTTCTGCCTACTAAATTTTTTAATAAAAAAATTGTTAATAATGAGGTTAATTTCGAATAAAAATCTTTGTTTTGATAATATTAATAAAAAATAAAAATTTCTCATTATAAAAACATTTATTTAACACAAAAAAAAATTTCAACAAATAGTGTTGGAATTCTACACTAGTGCTTTTGTTATATTCTGTTGGCTGCAAATAGGTTTTTATTTTTACATTTATGAATAACTAATTAACTAGACTGTCAAATCTATTGAAAAATGTATCATTCGATTCATAAAAGTTGAATTATTTATCTGTATAAATTTGCTGAAAATGGTATAATTTGTATAGAAGTTATAGCCCTTTTAAAAGCTCGCTCAATTTACTTCCATGTTAAAAGGACAATTTTCAATAATTTATTTCTCGGTAATGGGAGAGATGATCAACTTAAAATTTCGGGAATAAATATTTAATGCATCAATGATAAAAATTTGAGAATTTTCTTATAAAAATGTTAAAAAGTCCCAAACCCCCTTAAATAAGATTAACTCCCGATATCACCATCAAAACTTTAACTAAGGTTGTACATCATCCTTAGTTAAAGTTTGGTTGGTCATATCTGGAGAGCTATGCTATTAAGTAACAAAAAACAATATTAAATAATTTTTTTGCACATTTGAAAATTTTCTCTGTATATTTTAAATTGTCCGAATGGACCTTTTACGAATGACATCACATCATTTTGGTATTGGTTTCTGCTGTAACTTTTATATTTTTCACTATTTTTTAAAACAAAAATATATGTATTCAATATTTTTAATTAATTTATAGATTAATACTAATATTTTAAAATTTAAATTTGTATATGTAGGCACGGTACACACTCTGTTGGAAAATCAGAATGGAGACAGAAAAGTCCACTTGATTTAATGTAAAAAGATAAAGAAAAAAAAATCGAATTTAATTAAGGGATAGGTAGGTATTTATTATCAAAGTGCGACTTTACAAAGGCCAAACTCCAAACACTATGTGGAACCTAATACAACTTAAGATCTTACAGTGTAGTGTTTACGTTTTGTAGACTTGGAAAATCAACAATTCCTGAAATGGACATGTTTACTTGCTTAGTGGAATGTGGTAGGAAAATCGGCCAGAAAAATTCATAGATACAAAAGAATCTACTTTATTCAACTTTTGCTAAAATAGCACGCTAAATTTTACTTTTTTGAAAAATAAATCTTGAAATTTGTATTTTATATTTCAATCTTAAATAATAATTTTTTTTAATGTAAAATTTAATACTTTTTAACAAGTAGCTTTGTATGTCTGTCTATCACTACATTGTACCTCATAAATTAAATAAAACAGAGTTGTATTAAAATTTTAACAGGGATAAATATTTTTGGATAGTTGAAAATTAAAAATATTTTTAGCAGGGTGGTAGAAAATTGTAAACATCTTATTAAATTGAACAAAGATAAATTTAATTCACTTTATGCTGGTGGAGTGCAGGGGAAATGAATTTAATTTTTTAGAGGATTTTTGTCCCTACTAGTTTTATAGGCAAAACCTTATAGTTGTAGAAAATATCTTGAATGTAGTTCATGCTTTGAAGATAAACGACACATAATGACAATTTTGATAGCTCATTATCTCATTATTTTGTGATGATCATTTTGTTATCTAATTTCAAATTGTTTTTACTCACATATTTTATAAAGATATTTCGCCAAATATGGTGAGGAGTGCAAAGATTCTTGAGTTCTAATCCCTTTGCAGTATTTTTTTTTTTATTATTCAAAAGTCATATGTAGTAGCTACCACACAATATGTATCATTGACAAGATTTTCCAAATTATTATTTTTTACTTGCATTTAATATATTTTTATTAAAATGAGAACAATGTTTTTGAAAATTCTGAAATATATTTTCATTAATAAAGGGAATATTGTTCCTGAAAAGTATGAACGATTACTGAATGTTTTTCATAAAACGAGTGAATTTATATGATTAAATTATCCAAGCAAAAACATTATATACAGGGTGATTCACGGTCGATGGCACGTTAGACGTTTATAGAAAACGGAACGTAGCATTTTTCTGAAAATTTAGCCCCTTACATGTTCTTACCTGTTCTATGGATCTAAATTATTTTCAGCATAGCAACGTTTCGGCTTCCATCGAAAAGTTGTAGCAACTTTATTTTTTTTAATGGAACACCCCGTATATTAACACGTTTTTAGAACCGGCCTTTTATTAAAATACTTTTTTGTTAATATTGTCCTATACCTATCTCTATCGGTTTTCGAGATAAAAAATAATTTGTGTTAAATATGGTGCAAAACCTGGCCCTAATTAAACTTAAATAAATTTGTGCTCTCAATTCATGAAAAGTTGATATTTTGGTGGTAGTTAGGACAGACCCGAAGTATTTAATTTACGCCGAGAAATCGACTCCATATTATACAGGGCGTGCTAAAATTACTATTATTTCCGTTATTCATAAAAGGAGTCAAAAGTTCATATTTTTCAAATGAGACCCCCTGTATATTACTCAAAAATTGAAAGACGAAGAAAAATGCTTTAAGACGATATATCATATCCCTATACCTAAAACATCAAGTTTTCTTAATAAAGCCGTTTTTTCGTGAAAAATTACTTTTTAATGAATTTAATTTTAACTAACCATGGAAATATCAAGCTTATGACAGTTTGTTGACTATTTATAAGTAACTTATAAACAGTTTATTGACGATGTTCAAAAAAATCTCCCAAAATGACCGCAAATATTGATTATTCAAACGAAGTTCTTATGAAATTATTTATTTTATTCTATAAGAACTTCGTTTGAATAATCAATATTTAAGATCATTTTGGGAAATTTTTTTGAACATCGTCAATAAACTGTTTTTTTTTTTTTTTTTTTTTTTATATAAGTTATAGTTATAAGTTATTGAATAATAAATACTTGGTAGGTTTCACCAAATTACCAACACCAAATTCCTTAAAAACTATTGTTTATAAGTTACTTATAAATAGTCAACAAACTGTCATAAAAAATACTCATCACAGAACTTGTGATATTTGTAATTGTAAAGCACAGCGATTTTTGAGAAAAATAATAATAATAAAAAGCACCCCGACCTTCAAGTAACGGAGGTTACTGTTTGATTTTTCTAAACTCACTTTCAATATCTTAAGGGAATCGAATACTTCCTTGGAGTTGTCAGACTGAAATTTACTTTTATCGTTTTGGAATTAAAAAACTTCGAAAATCGAAGTGAATGCAATTCTTTAACTTTAATGCCTTCCTTATGTTTGATAAAAGAAAGATGACTGACTAATTGTTGAGTACCTCAAATTTTCATGTCAATACCCCTTACTGTGTTATTAAATCTAAGAAAATACAAAAGGAACCCCCTCTAGTCGATTTAATTATTTATTTATCTACTAAATTGAGGAATTGATCGATATACGATAAATAACAAATATAAGGGAGGATAGATAAAGGGTCCCTCTATATATTAATTTTTGTTCTAGGTCAGGAAAGAAATCGAAGATACTTTTTTTATTAGTAAAACATCTGCGACAGATTAAAGGTTAAAGCAATCATGTTTCAACATGTTCAACTCAAAAGTGCGACACGATATTGGCAGATCAAACATGAATTTTAACTCTTTAGTAAGAATTTTTATTAATTTATTGAAAAATATATTCAAAATAAATTTTCAATGTTAGTATTTTTTGTAATATATAGTATATTTAAGGATTTAAAATTAGGGATTATTTTTTATTGAATTAATCTATAGATATATAAATTATATTGGCGATGTTATCACAGTTACGTACTTGTTGTTTCGTGTTATAAATTATTCCTAATAAATATATATTGGTATCAGAAATTTATCAGAAAATTTTTTCGGTGAATCAAAATTTTATCAGTAAAAAAAAATCAGAGTAAAATAATAAAAAATGTATATTATTTATTTATTTTTTACATAAAGTTTAGGCCCCCCCCCCTTCAAAAAAGATTCAGATTTCAAGATGAGAATTTTAAAATACTTATATATCTTTTAAAATTTGTATCTCATAATACTTATATTAAAGAAAAAAATATTCTAGGTATTAATATACAAATTTTAAAATAATGCTAGTATTTTTTTTTTTTTCATTTATAAAATATAAAGTTTTGGCCTTCTGAAAAAATTAGATTAAACAAACAATCTTATAGGAATTAAGATAATAAATTTTAAATAAATGTAATACTTTAAAAATTTCAATTTTTTTTTCAAAAATAAAATTTGGGTCCTACGAAATATCAATAGAAAACACGAAAAAGTAAGTAAGTAATTGATAACATCAACAAAGGATGTTGTCAAATTTATTTTATTTAATTAGTATCTCTAGATTGATTTAATAAAAATAATTTCTCGAAATTTTTTTGGTTAAGTATATATTACAGAATGAAGAATTAAAAGCTAGTAGTATATTGTATGGCAAGGGCGTAAAGTGAAGAATATCCGACAATCCAGAGTTGCGGCGTGATCTGAAAGCTACTGGGTACTAGTATGAATCCATCGCAAGAGTCGTAAGGCGAGTGCAGTGAGTACACGAGTATTCAGGTGAATGTAGTATAATAATAAAACTTGAGCAAGATGCTAGGTAGGTTTCACAAGAAAAGAAATAAAACAAAATTGAGCTTTGAATTCGATACATTTCGGGGGTGGGCCCCATCATCAGGAGCCAAAGAAAACAAAGTTTTCCTGATGATGGGCTCACCCCGAAATATATCGAATTCAAAACTCAATTTTGTTTTATTTCTTTTCTAATGAAACCCACCTCGCATCCTGCTCAAATTTTATTATTATATTAAAATGTTTCACCTAGAACCAACACCTAACTCCTTAAAAGTTATTGAATGTAGTATAAGCCGAAGCTAATATCATAACCTTGTTTGTCGGGTCTTCAAAACTTTATGCCCAAGAAATTCACTCTATTTTTACTTGACCATACAGGGCATGGTCAAGTAAATCGTGCATGAAAAAAGTGTTTTTTCCTTCTTTTTTTCGAAATATCTCTCAAAAACGGTTGGAAGTATTTTGATTAAAAAAATTGAGCGAAACCATGGCATTTCGGTCTATAAAAAAGCCCTATTAAGTGAACATCGAAAAAATTATATTTTTCGAGATAATAATTGTTTTGTCAAAATGTCTGTTAGTTAGTCTGGTTGTCTGTTAGTCTGTCTATTAGTCTGTGCATTACCAAATTTTTGTGGAAGAGCTAGCTCAAAAACTAGTGGGAATATCGAAACCAAATTTCACACGTAGTTTTGGTCTATTGAGATTAAGAGCTGATTAGATTTTGCTGAATATCGACCCGAAACTAAAGGGGGTGGAGGGGAGGGGTTAAAAATAAAAAATCTAGCCCATTTGAGCAAACAAAACCAAATTTTGAATACATAATCAGTGGGCCCCCAGGAGTCTAAAAATGCCTCCCTTACATGATTATAAATAATTTGATTAAATATTAAATATAAGTGAGGGGCCAGGTTGTATGGTAAAGTCAAATGGATGGCCACATCAGAACACGTCAGCTTATTTATAATACTAGCTGAGAAAAAACGATATGAGAAAGAAAATAACACATAATTATATTTACATAAAATTTAATTTAATTTATCAGGAATAAGATTAATTATATCAATAAATAAGGTCTTAATGAACTTAAAAATAGACTGTTTTATTTAATTGATGGAAAATTAAATGAATTATTTAAATAAAATGGTTTTTCATTAAAGTTAAAGGTTACGTATGAATATTTATTTAATTTTAAAGAGATAGTTTAAAGTAAGTAATACAGAACAGACGCTCTGGCGTTTTAAAATAGTAGGGGGTGTAATGACAAGTGGAACTTTAAAGCCATCGTGCGAGTAAAGTGTATGTTTTATAGTCAGTGAGAAATGGTAAATTACATTAATTCTATAAAAATAAAATATGAAATTTTAAAAAGAAGTGGAAGATTGAGAAAGTAGGTGTTAAACTTAAATTTTAAATACGACAAATCAAAGCAAATCAATTATTATTATTATTAAAATAAGCTGACGTGTTCTGATGTGGCCATCCACTTGACTTTACAATACAATCTGGCCCCTAAAATTATTTATAATCATGTAGGGGGGGGGTAGTTTTTGCATTTTTATACTTCTGGTGTCCCACTGAATATGTATACAAAATTTGGTTGAGTTTGGTAAATGGCCAAGATTTTCATTTTTTGACCCCCCCCCCCATTTTGGGCGGTTATTTTTTGCATTTTTAGACTTCTGGGGGTCCACTGATTTTGTATACAAAATTTAGTTGAGTTTGCTCAAACGGCCTAGATTTTTAATTTTTAGCCCCCCACCCCCCTTAATTTTAGGTCGATATGCACCAAAATCTAATCAGCTCTTAATCTCAATGAACCAAAACTTCGTGTGAAATTTGGTTTCGATATTCACACTAGTTTTTGAGCCAAATTGTCCAAAAAAGACTAACTAACTAACAGACATTTTGACAAAACAATTATTATCTCAAAAAATATAATTTTTTCGATGTTCACTTTATTAGAGCTTTTTTGTAGAGCCATGGTTTCGCTCAATTTTTCTAATCAAAATAGTTTCAGCCGTTTTTGAGATATTTCGAAAAAAAAGAAGGAAAAAAAACAATTTTTTCATGCACGATTACAATACTTGACCATACCCTGTTTGGTAAAGTAAAAAAAAAAAAAGTGGATTTGGAAAAAATCAAGAAAATAGCAAATATAAAAAAATTTTAAGTAGATGATTAAATTCCAAATCAGTTTAAAAGAAATACATTTTCTGGACGATCGGACTTCCCAGAGATTTACTTACAAATCTAAGGCTGTAAGTAGGTGTGCTAAGTTGCAATAAAATTATAGGGTGGTAAGTAATAGTATCGAATGAAATAAGAAGGTGGCAGCACTGGCATTCTTCAAATAGGTACTCTTATTTACTTCTAATTTATATTTTATTGTTTAATATTTATTATATCGTCGCTTAAATTGAAAGTTTTTTGCCGAGAGTAGCAGAATTTTTATATATTGAAGGAGACAATAAAAGACTGTGTCTTCCGCTGGAATTATAAATTTTATTTATTTATAACGAGACTATAGTTTCGAGGGCTTTGCCCTCTTCATCAGTATATTATAATTGATTCATAAATTAATTTTACTTATGGAAAGTGGTGTAGGTTTTAGGTGAAACATGATGTTAGTTAATAGAGTAAAGGGTGTGTAGTTTCACAGTGAATGAAATAAAACTCAAAGAGGTTTATACAAACTCAATATATTTCGGATTATTAGTCCATCATCAGGAGTTTACAAGTCAATACTCAGTATTGACTTGTAAACTCCTGATGATGGACTAATAATCCGAAATATAGTGAGTTTGTATAAACCTCTTTGAGTTTTATTTCATTCACTGTGAAACTACACACCCTTTACTCTATTAACTCATAAATTAATTCCTGTGAATCAATTGTAATAGACTGATGAAGAGGGCAAAGCCCTCGAAACTATAGTCTCGTTATAAATAAATAAAATTTATAATTCCAGCAGAAGACACACTCTTTTATTGTCTCCTTCAATATATCGTCGCTATTATATCAAAATGTCGTATGTAAAAATCAACACTTTTCAGTAGCTAAGAAAAACTTTTGTTTTCATCTATATTAACCCTAAATAGTATTAAAAATAAATTGATACGTTCTGATGTGGCCATCCACTTGACTTTACCATCCACTTATGGTTGAGTTTGGAACAAGGGCCTAGATTTTAATTTTTTGATCCTACAACCCCCCCCCCCCATTTTGGGCGGTTAGTTTTTACATTTTTAGTAGCCCACTGATTATGTATACAAAATTTGGTTGAATTTACTCCAAGGACATAGATTTTCATTTTTTGACTAAATTCAATTTTCATGGTTAAATTCAGAAATTGGCATTGGTTAAGATAATTAGTTGAATTGAAAGTTTTTTGCCGAGAGTAGCAGAATTTTTATATATTGAAGGAGACAATAAAAGGGTGTGTCTTCTGTTGGAATTATAAATTTTATTTATTTATAACGAGACTATAGTTTCGAGGGCTTTGCCCTCTTCATCAGTCTATTACAATGGATTCACAGGAATTAATTTATGAATGAAAGGTTAAAATTTTTCATGTGGTTAGGTTAAGAATTGTTCAGGGTGGCCAAGTTAAGCATTCTTAACTTGGCCACCCTGAATTCATTCCTTTTATTGTCTACTTCAATAATTAGTTGAGTTGAAATCAAATCATTTAGTTAATTATATTAAACTTTTTTCAAGAAATAATAATAAATTCTTATCAATCTCACTTGAAAGCTAGAAAAAATTTTCTTCGATCTTCTCAATTTTTCTATTTGTATCGTATCCAAAAAGTAGTTAAGATAAAAAAAGTGCAACAATTGAATTAGCGATGAAAATATAGTACATTTCGTACTATATTATTTTTCTATAATATATAGTTTAATTGACTAAACATAGTATATAATATTGTACAGGTGGCAACCCTAGTTCTAACACCTGATAAGATACCAAAATTTGAGAGCAGATGTAACTATCAAATAGAAATGTATTTCTTCAAAAAAAATTTTTTGTTAATTTTGATATACGACATTTTGATATAACGATATGTAAATCGAATAAGTGAATTATAAAAAACAAAACAAAAGGCCAGTATCAAAGATGTTGTTAGATTTGTTTAATTTAAATTTCTGAGGGTTCTTCCCCTCAGGAGTCGAGCCCAAACTCCAAACATGATATTCTGGCAGTTGGCCTAATTCTAGGGATGAAATCCGACATGTATAAAATAAGCATTGAAATAATTTACTGATTGTTTTTTATATAAAATAAATAGAACTCTTTTATAAAACAATCTCAAAAAGTTTATTAGAACTCCAAACTTTTAGAGATTAATTTTCCCTTCATCAATGGTTATTTGAAAAAATATTTGCTTTAAAAAGAAAGATATAGGTAGCTGTTTTATATTTTCTTTTTAAAGCAACTAAGTATTTTTCAAAATTTCCATTGACAAAGGGATGAAATGTTTGGATTTCTAATAAACATTTCGAGATTGTTTTACAAAAGAATTCTACTTATTTTGTATACATATTTATATTTAATTTTATGAATATTGAAAAAAATATAATAAGCACACAGGTTTTAAGGGGGTTCGGAACTGTTTATCAATTTTATAAGAAAATTCTCAAATTTTTACCATCGAATCATTGATGTATGAAATATTTATTCCCGAAATTTGAAGTTGATCATCTGTCCCATTACCAAGAAATAAATTATTGAAAATTGTCCTTTTAACATGGACCGAGCTTTTAAAAGGGCTATAACTTCTATACAAATTATACAATTTTCAACAAATTTATATAGATCAATAATTCAACTTTTATGAATCGAATGATACATTTTTCAATAGATTTGACAGTCTAGTTAATTAGTTATTCATAAATGTAAAAATAAAAAGTTATTTGCTGCCAACAGAATATAACAAAAGAACTAGTGTAAAATTCCAACTTTATTTCTTGAAATCGTTTTTGTGTTAAATAAATAATAATTGTGTTTTTATAATGAGAAAAAAATTATCTCAATATTCTTTTTAACCGACTTCAAAAAAAGGAGGAAGTTCTCTATTCGACTGATTTTTTTTTTTTTTTGTGCCTATGTTACCTCATATCTCCACCAATTGTGAACCGATTTTGAAATTTTTTTTTGCATTGGGTCCAGTCTACCTTCCGATTGGTCCCATTTTTTCATAGGTATTAGACCTTTTTTGTTAGGTTTGTTCAGGACTAATTTCTTTGTTTATGAATTTCGATGATTCTTTTTTTATTGGAAAGGGGGTATCTTAGGGATGGTGCAATATTAATTTGGTCAAGTTCTGATGATAGGATCACTATTAATAACATCACTAAAAAGAGAAAAATAAAAATATTTAAAAAAAAAAAACCGACTTCAAAAAATTAAATGCAACAAATAAAATACACTAAAAGGTATAAAATAATTATTTTATTTGTTGCATTTAATTTTTTGAAGTCGGTTTTATTTATTTTTTTAATTATTTTTTTATTAATATTATCAAAACAAAAATTTTTATTCGAAATTAACCTTATTATTATTATTAACAATTTTTTTTTTATTAAAAATTTTAGTAGGCAGTAGTTGTCACTTTGCAGAAATACAAAATATTTTTTCGTAGATCAACCAGATAGAACTGCTGTCCCGAACCTCCTTAAGGGCTGATCTCGGGTAATAATGGAGTCTACCACTGCATGTCTGGCAGCCAGGCTTTCAAAACATTATTCTCGACCGTTAAAAAGCCATTAGCACCCTTGATATTAATTTAAAAAACTATTTATTTTATTTCTGAATTCGAGTAGAACAATTTTTCAATGTTTTTATATTTTTCCATCAATCTAATCTCCAGTAATAAATATTCTATATATTTAGGTGTCATTTGAGATAATAATGGAATGGTAAGTAATTCAAAAGGTGTCGCTGAAACTTACATGATCTGTAATGAAAACAAGATGTTTCCGTTTGTCATCATAAAAATTCATTGAAATTTCGAGAAATTATTCATAAATATATCTAGAACCTGTCAATAAAATTTGAAAATAGTCCATCAAATGTTAAATAAAGAAGGTATCGATGAATATAATTCACGGAAATAAATAGAAAAAAAAATAGTGAAATTGAAATATTTTTGGCTACTAAATAGACTTGTCAAGGTTGAAACCTTGATTGTGGCATTTTTTTTTTTACATTCCTTAGCTAGTAAATAATAAAACTAGATTGATGTACCTTAAAATGCTTGTTTAAACACTAATTAATTTTTTTAAATTGTATAGACAAATTATATATACCTACTCTAGTAGATATTTTTCTTAATTGATACTAAAAAAAAAATCCTGAGCAGTTTTTATTTGTTTATTCATTTTTAAAAAATTTAGGAAATATCTCTTTTAATATTTGATATCGTTTATTTTCGAGTCTGATAAAATTTTTGAATATTTTACCTCTCCCTTCTGTGAGCGGTTAATCTTGACTTACATCAAATACTGTAAATACAGTATTTACTTACAGGACAACATTTTTTGAATACAATATAGTCTATATTTAAACAAAACATGATTTTAAAGGGCGTATCACGAATTTTATTTGATGTGTTTGATTTACATGCCGAAAATGCTCAGTTCCTTGGAATTCGAACCCAAGAGTCAAAAATGCATTCTGGGCAGTTAGGTAAGCCCTTTTGACAATATCCTTCCGAAATGTATTGTATGGTCTCAAGGGTTCATTCAGCTAACTATATGCAATGAATGTTCGGCACTTGGGTTCAACTTCGGAAGGGGTTGGATCTTTTGACACGTAAGTAAAACACATCAAATAATAATATTCTTGATAGGTCCTTTAAATTCAGTTTTCTATTATGAATTATTGTGGCTATATTTGAGATCCGTCCGTAATGATTGAATTTTGGAAATATATTATATTTTTTTAATTTTCAAAAAACTCATTAGTTTTTAAAGAATTTTTTTTAATATTTACTCATGATATAATTGTTTAAATTTTTTTTGTATTGACCTAAAGAAAATTTTCATTTATTTATTTATTTTTTGGAAAAAACAATTAAAAATAAGAAACATCTTGTTTAACTTAGTTATGAATATTGTAAATTGAAAGTTCATTTTTGCCTAGAGTAGCAGAATTTTTATAAATTGAATGAGAAAATAAAAGAGCGTGTCTTCTGTTGGAATTATAAATTTTTAATTTATTTATAACGAGACTACAGTTTCGAGAGCTTTGCCCTCTTCATCAGTCTATTACAATTGATTAACAGGAATTTGCTCGAAACTATAGTCTCGTTATAAATAAATTAAAAATTTATAATTCCAGCAGAAGACACACTATTTTATTGTCTCCTTCAATTAATGAATATTGTTTTGAAAAATAGTAGGTATATTTCAACATTATATATACCCATGACTCTGACTCAAGCCTGAGACGCCCCCACCTTTCTTTTTGTGTTCGATGGTATATTATATGTATAGATATATAGATGGTGAACAAAAATCTTCTTGGATATTAAAAAAAAAAAAAAACTAGTCTAATTTAATTATTCGCGTGGTTTTTCCATATGTCAGCTTCTTTATTTCTATTACACAACAAGTGGAGATATATATAATTGTAATCGTGAAGGAAAAAAATTGTTTTTGCTTAATTTTTATCAAAATATCTAAAAATAAGCTGACGTGTTCTGATGTGGCCATCCACTTGACTTTACCATACAACCTGGCCCCTAAAATTATTTATAATCATGTAGAGAGGGGTTAGTTTTTGCATTTTTAGACTTCTGGGGTTCCACTGATTAGGTATACAAAATTTGGTTGAGTTTGCTCAAACGACCTAGATTTTTAATTTTTAACCCCCCCCCCCCCTCCACCCCGGGTCGATATGCACCAAAATCTAATCAGCTCTTAATCTCAATGGACCAAAACTACATGTAAAATATGGTTTCGATATTCAAACTAGTTTTTGAGCTAGCTCGCCCACAAAAATTTGATAACGCATAGACTAACTAACTGACTAATGGACATTTTGACAAAAACAATTATTATCTCGAAAAATATAATTTTTTCGGTGTTCACTTATTAGAGCTTTTTTTAGAGCGAAATGCCATGGTTTCGCTCATTTTTTTTATTCTAAATAGATTAGGCCGTTTTTTAGATATTTCGAAAAAAAGAAGGAAAAAAACACTTTTTTCATGCACGATTACAATACTTGACCATACCCTGTATGGTAAAGTAAAAATTTGGCTTGTTACTCAAGTACAAACCCGTAGACATTTCGAATAAATTATTAATAGCTATCAAATATTATATTTACGTTGTTTGCTATGTAAGGCTTAAAAACAATTGAGCGAAATCCAGACGTTCAGACTAATTAAAAAAAAAATTATTAGATTTCACTCAATTTTTTTTTTTAGCAAAATAGTTTTAGCCTCTTTTTTTTAAGATATTTCGAAAAAATTAATCAAAAATACTAGTTTTTCTGCACGATTACAATAATTCCCTATACTACCAAATAAATATAGTAAAAAAAAAATGGTCAATATTTATATTTATATCACATTTATTAATATTTCGGGCTATTCAAAATAATATAAAAATGAAATAATCCATGAAAAAAAATTTCTGCTAAAAAATAAATAATAACGAAAAATATTGTTTTTATCAAAATGGAATTGTTTTCAAAAAATGTTAACGTTCCTATACCTCGATTTACTCTGACAGTTCTTTGTTCTTTGAGGCGCAAAACAACCCTCTTGCATCCCTATTGTCAAAAAATCGTCAATATTTAAATTTATGACGTTTCAGATTGACTATACTATATATTAATTTATACCATTTTTTTTTTTAATTTAAATTATCTTTGAGTTCATGTAAAAATTCGTCTTAGTTATCCATAATAAGAAATTGAAATTATTTGAACCATTGGGTGACCAGCTCTATAAAACCTTCCTAATAAGATTAAGGCGTAATTTGTTCCATCACACCTTAATGTGAAAACTATTCGCATTTTTCTTGAGGATATTTTGACCTAACATGCAATTTGGAAATTATTCATTTATTTTCTACATTTTTATAAATAGTAATATATTTTCTTTGATAACCCATAGTAAATCATGCTTTCTAAATTAGACATGCATTTAAATTAAACAAAACAAAAAAAAAATTATAAAAAATAAATACTATAAAGTATGAATCAAAGATCTGTCTTCTGCTTGATATATATATGTGATTGACGTAACAATATTTATATTGTTACGTCAATCACACATATCTCGATCATTCTATATATATATATATTTTATTATTTAAATACTAAAAATATGTAGGAATATAAGACACAAGAATTTTTGTTTACATCAATCAGAAGATACATTTTATTATTAAATAATAAAAACAATTAAATTTTCTCTAATATATAACATATTGTTATGTACTTATTTGCATGAATATTTATTTGAATCAAGCAGATGACACACTCTCGAAGTGATCTCTTTTGAATTAAACAGCTATTTAATTTATTATTCTTCTAAAATAATAAAAACATTTTAATTTTTTCTAATATATACAATATTTTTATGTACCTATTTGAATGAATATTTATTTGAATCAAGCAGATGACACACTCTCGAAGTGATCTCTTTTGAATTAAACAGCTATTTAATTTATTATTATTCTAAAATAATAAAAACAATTTAATTTTTTCTAATATATAAACTATTTCTATGTACCTATTTGCATGAATATTTATTTGGATCAAACAGATGACACACTCTTGAAACGATCTCTTTTGAATTAAACAGCTATTTAATTGATTATTATTCTAAAATAATAAAAACAATTTAATTTTTTCTAATATATAAACTATTTTTATGTACCTATTTGAATGAATATTTATTTGAATCAAGCAGATGACACACGCTTGAAACGATCTTTTTTGAATTAAACAGCAATTTAATTTATTATTATTCTAAAATAATAAAAACAATTTAATTTTTTCTAATATATAAAATATTTTTATGTTTCTATTTGCATGAATATTTATTTGAATCATGCAGATGACACATGCTTGAAGTGATATCTTTTGAATTAAACAGCTATCGCTATTTTCGGTAAAGATCATTTTAATATTAAGAATCATCTAGGAATGAAATAAATTACAAAATACAACCCTTCTTTAATTTAAATCACAAGAGAAAATATATATGTAGATCAATTAATCACATGAAGAATTTATTTAATCTTGGCTGGGTTACCGTGAGAAATTAATTAAAGGAATTATCATACTTAGTAAATATGATGATGATTATATAGTATTTTTATTAAACTTTTAATTTAGTATTTGAAAGCAAAAGTGCGAGCGTATTCTTTATGGGAATTCGCATAGAATATTCATAACATCAGAGTAGAAAAAAATTCACATGGAAATTTATGAATATTTAAATGAAAAATTTATGACAATAAATTTTATTACTAAATATGACGAAATGTAATTACGTTACATTTAGAAATTAATAAAATTCTCGTGAGTTATATTATGCGAATAAATTAATAATTGCGGACTTTTTAATTAAAAAAAAGCGCTAAAGATGTACTGCTTTGTTTCGGAACCGGGACAAATAGAGGTGAATTTTGAAATATATAGTCGGACATGTCCCGTAAAATTTTAGCTAAAAATCACTAATCGCGTAAAATTAAGTAACGGTGGTAGTTAAAAGCACGTGAGTTGTGAGCAGGTCCTGGGCTCGAACTGAGTGCAGGGCCAGAGTGCGCTAGTGTCGCACGGGCTGTTAGCCTCGGGCATGCAAAGTAGTTTGCAACAACATGCATTTTTTGGGAGAAAAAAGTGACCAAGGGACAAAAATGGTGGTTGAAGCACTTACATAGAATGGCAAGGGTGTCCGATGGTCGTTTCCAAGGAGGTTAAAAGGCACGGGCGCGTCGGGATCGATGCTTGTCGTAGGATGCTACTCCAGGCGTTGTTCACAGGCTGCCAGTCGGTCGCCTCCTCCATCAAGCCAAGCAGCGCGCAGAGACCTGCCGCGAGAAGTGCGACCGCAGCGCGGTCTGACGGACAGAGAGCGTACTTGGACAACCCTAGCTCCATCTGTGGGAGCATGCAACACGTCCCAAGAGACACCTTTCGGGAAGCATTTTAAATCCCACTAATAGTTCATGACAAAATAAAATTATTATCTACTCTTATTAAACGAGCAAAAATTGAATATATATTTATTTATATATAATTTGAAAGTTAATATTAGGAAAATAAGGACAAGTTTTTATTTAATTGAAAAGTTTTTGTTTTGCACGAGAGTAGCAGAGTTGTTGAATCACAAAGAGAAACAAAGAGGTTGTCTTCTGCTTGATGCAAATAAACATACACACATATATATTGAAATTATATATATATTGAATCAAACAAATAAATAATATATATATACATATATATATATAGGTGTGTATGTTTATTTCCATCAAGCAGAAGACAACCTCTTGTTTCTCTTGTGACTAAGTTTTTATGTGTGACTTTTTTAATTATCAACCAACGTTTCGTCGACTTTGTCGAATTCTTCATTTTTTATTTTATTTTTTTTTTTTTGAATTTGAGATTTCTTTATGTAAGGGTCAAAAGGAGAAAAATATTCTATTCTGGTTCAAAAAGAGCCCGTATAGCACAGAGACCAAAATAAAACCCAAATGCAACTTTTTTGATTGGTTGAATTTATAGTTATATAGTTTATATAGTTTTAATTAGGTTGAATTACGGTTTTAAAATGGTAGTTATGTCTCGTTTTTTCCATTTTGCAACTGTTGTATTATCGTTAAATTATAGTCGCAATACCTACTCATATATTTGAGTTTAAAGATTTTCTAATATATTAAATTTCATGAGAATTTTGTGAAATTTTTTACTCAATAAAAGTGCATATTTGACACTTGGTGTCTATAGATAACTTTATCATTTTAATATTTCATTTGTCCAACTCCCTACGATTCCTTTAATAATTTATCATTTTATTTCTTTCATAACACTCCATTCAAATATATAGTCTTTTTGACTTCAATTTTAATTTTTAGTGAATAAAAAAATTTATTTTGCCATTTTTTACTGCATATATTTCCATATTTCAACGTATTCTGCATATTACTTGCATATTTCAGCCTTTTTAACTGCATATTTTTGGCAGTTTTTACTGCATAAAGATCCAGTCTCTATTCCTTACAAACAGTGCCGACTTAACCGGAAGGCATGCGCGTAATTAAGGGGGGCAATGCCCCCCCTAGAAAACTGCTTGCCCCTCTTAGAAAAATCGAGTCAATATCTCAATAACTATTTATGCTATGAGATTAATTTTATTCTTAAAAAATCAATACAGATTGAAAAATGTAGATCTCAAAAAAATTATCTTCCCATATAGCCTAGCAAATAGGGGGTTTCAGCTTATATTAATTGTGGGAAAAAATTTTTTAGGGTCGTTTGGTATGGTGTGCATATGCCAAATCTAAGTTTGCGACCTCGAAAGTCTAGGGGACAACTTTTGGCGGGCGAAAACCTCGAAATTTTCGGGCTTTTTCCAGTTTTTCGCTTATAACTCGAAAACATTTCATATTTTATAAATAATCGTTCTATAGTAAATTAAAGAGGATAGATTTTTGAGTTGATTAAAAAAAAGAGATGAAAAATTGGTCTAGTAGTTCAATTTTCAATGGGGATCCAAAAAATAGCCTCCAGGATCACTTTTGAATATCCCTAAAACTCGCACTTTTTTCGATTTTTTTCAATTTTGACCATGAAGGAGCACGTTTTCAACAAAAAAGACTCTATACATTTTATAACTAGATTAAATTTGCTACAATTTAAATAAAGTTTCATATTAATTGGATAATGGTAACCCAAGCCGCAATGAGGTTGAAATTTTGAAAAAAATGCAATTTTTTCCAAAATATCTCAGTTTTTCCTTCATAAAATGAAAAACACTCATCCTAAAAACTTGATTTTTATCTCATTCTCTAGAAAATTTTGTTGACTTGAACGTTTACTTGGACCACTTTTTTGTTAAAACTCTTTGATTTATAGATATCCTACATTTTCCGGACAGGATATGATCCGAATCCTCAAAAGCGTCATGGAAAATGCTGGATATCTATAAATCTAAGAGTATTATCAAAAAAGTGGTCCAAGTAAACGTTCAAGTCAATAAGATTTCCTACAGAATGAGATAGGAATCAAGTTCCTAGGATCAGTAATTTTCATTTTATGAAGAAAAAACTGCGATTTATAGCAAAAAATTGCAGTTTTCAACAAAAATTTGGGTTGGGCGGTCGCCACACCTCGCTCAACTCATGGCGCCGCCTGCGGCTGCCTCCTTAGAAAAATTCCCTAACTACGCCAATGGGGGTACCTAGGACTAGGGGGGGGTCCTCAGCGATCACCACATATTTTGGGACTGCATATTTTAGTTATTTTTTTTATTTAGTTATAGTTGTAAAAAACGACTTGTTCACTTCATAAGTATACTATTCGATTTCAACGAATTATGAATTATTTTCCTAGTCGTCAAGTCAATAATGTAGCGTAGAAAATATTATCTCTAATTTTTTTTTAACAATTGTTATCAGTGTCGCTAGTTGCGAAAGGAGAGATTCTCCAAATTGAAGTTGATATAAAAAATTATCTTCGTCCCACAATGAGTGATTTAAGACTACAAAATCTTGCAATATTGTCCATAGTACAAGAAATTACAAATAATATAAATTTTGAGAGCATTATACACGATTACTTACTTTATTTTACCATAGAGAGTATGGTCAAGTATTGTAATCGTGCATGAAAAAAGTGTTTTTTTCCTTCTTTTTTTCGAAATATCTCAAAAACGGCTTAAACTGTTTTGATTGAAAAAATTGGGAAAAAACATGTCATTTCGCTTTACAAAAACCTTTAATAAGTGATCATCGAAATAATTATATTTTTCTAGATAATAATTGTTTTGTCAAAATGTCTGTTAGTTATTGTTGTTGTCAGTTAGTTAGTCTGTGCGTTACCAAATTTTGTGGACGAGCTAACTCGTGTGAATATTTAAACCAAATTTCTCACGTAGTTTTGGTCCATTGAGATTAAGAGCTGATTAGATTTGTGTGCATATCGACCCAAAATTAAGGGGACTGGAGGGGGGTTGAAAATTAAAAATCTAGGCCATTTGAACAAACAAACTCAACCATATTTTGTATAGGGTAGCGTCTACAGTCGTTGGCCCCCTTAAGCAACTCCTAGCAGCTTTCAATGCATATCCGGGCAAATTGTGGAACAATCTGGGTCAAATTAGGAATACAGCACATAGATACTATGAGCATTTTGATAAATAAAACAAAAATATTCATTTTCTCATGACATTTTCAAAAAGTAACTTTTATTTGAAAATTTCTAAAAATGCAGTTATTGGCCCCCTGTAATAGTTATTGGCCCAGGTATTCCATAGTGATTCCAGAATTGCCAACATGACAATAATTAATGGCGCAATTTTTATAATATTTTTTAGTTGATTCACTGATTTAATCTCTTATTATTTGTGTTTTAGTATAGGGGGCCAATGACTGCCTCGGGGCCAACGACTGTAGCCGCTACCATAATCAGTAGGACCCCAGGAGTCTAAAAATGCAAAAACTAACCCCTCCCCTCTCCCCTACATGATTATAAATAATTTTATTAAATATTAAATATAAGTGAGGGGCCAAGTTGTATGGTAAAGTCAAGTGGATGGCCACATCAGAACAGGCTTATTCTAACATGAAAGCTAGAAGAGTAAATTTATAAATGTGTTTACATATACATATGCGTACAATTTGTTAGTTTATCCAAAGAGAAATGAAACTATTTATTTATAAATATAAAATCAAAAATATTTAATGGTAATTTTTTTTTTTATTAATTAGGTATATGTTTCTTGTGGCCTTTAAAAAAAATCTTGTATTTGTATAAAAGTTGCATTTATATCAACTTATGAGGCCCCATTATTATTGCCTAATTTAAATATGGCATTCAATGCTAAAAAAGTTCCCCACCTATAGTTTGTCTCAATTAAAATGATTTATTTATGTTTATTAATTTATAAAAACCATCATTTGATTGGCTTAGAAAGGGCGGCAAATTGGAGAGTGCCCCGGGCGGCAAAAGTTCTAGGGACGGCACAGTTATTATTTATATTAATTAATTAATTTATATTGATTGTTTTGTCATGTGTTTTGTTTACAATATCTTATTGCGACAATGTATAAAAGATAAACAGTCAGACGAACAAACACGCGTTAATTTTTATATATAAAAAATTATTTTTATAATTTGACCAACATAAGAGCAGCGCCTACAGGGCCTAGCTGTTACCCAGGGCGAAGCGACGGGGATCAGCTAGTATTTAATCTTTTATGAAATAATTTATAATTATTTACGAAAGAACACACCCCCTCTTAATTTTGGGCCTATTAGCAATTAATAATTTATCATAATTGATTATAAGAATATTCTATGATAAATATCAGCTTTATTCTATTTTTTTGAAAATATTTTTACCCCCCCCCCCCTCCCCACTATTTGAAAACTGTCATTTTCATAAGGTCGTAAGTGTATATGCGAAATTTCGTACAAATTTATCAAAAGCTCTAGGACTTATATTTAGGGTCGTCGAGTGGGTTGTATACACAGTGCGAGATTTTACCAGGGGCCCCCATCCCCCGCTAGAGTACGATTTTTATAATGTCATCCATGACCTATAGCCGTGGTGTACTCACTGACAAAAACTAACCTCCGTTAAAAAGTGAGAAAATTAAGGTCGATCGACTCTCACGCTCACCAATACTGATACTGAAGGCATACACTAGTAAAGAAATTTTTCTATTCATGTCATTAATCTTGGGTCTATGTTTGATGAAAATCTTTAATTTACAAACCCCGCAGTACACCATACACGCCTCATTCATATAGCCGCATCATAAGCCCGAAATTTCAATTATAAAAATTAGAATGTTAAATTGGACGGATCAATTAAATTTTAATTTTGAACGTTTTGTGGCAGAAAACTTTTTTACGTAAGCAATACACCCTAACCTACTCTTTTATAAAATTCAAAATCTAAAACAATAATTTTTATTTATTTTTTTAATCCGCAGCGCCCCATTTGAGGCGGCGAACAGGGCGGTCGCCCTGCCCAAGCGACGGCCCTGACTAGAAATAAGTATAATCCATTCTTAATTCAAATATTCATTTTCTAAAATTTTTTAAAAGTAATGATAAGGGGGGACCCATAACACATTGTTCCTTTTTTTGAAGGCTACAAAAAGAAACTTTTTCAAGTTTCTTTGACGAAATTATTATTTCCTATATCTTTATAAAATATTCTACTAGAAATAAGTACAATCCCTTCGAAATTCAAATATTTATTTTCCAAAAAAATTGGAAAAGTGATGATAAGGGGATCCTTATCACATTGTTTCTTTTGTACCCTTGAAACCAAGATTATGAAAATTTTATCGAAATATCTTCAGATTCTTCACTGCAGGCAGCCTATATAAAAATTTTGGTGTATTTTATGTGGCAAATATTCACAGTTGACCCAGAAAGCTGTTTTAATTCTCTTTTACTATTTGCTACAAATTATTTGTGCGAGCCTGAATTCTCAACTTATGGTACTTATTGACAAAAAAAAGTACCGAAATAAGCTGGATGCAGAGTCGGATATGAGATTACAACTTTCATCAATAAGACCTGATATAAAGTATTTGTGTAAACACAAAAAACAGTAGCTATCATTCGTCGCATTGATGGCAATACCTATGAAAAATTGATGTGTTCGAAAATGTTTTTTTTTCTTTTACTTACGCAAGTTTTGATTTAGTTACTGTTTAATATAGATATAGTGGGTGATTGTATAAATAAAATAATCAAAATATAAGACAATAAACGTAGTGTTTCTTAATTAATTCACTCCATATGTCCAATGTTCGCATAACAACGCTTTAATCACAATATTATCGGGTTCCACGTTTACCTTCCAAACGGAAAAGGTGTTCCACGTTCGAAAAAGTTTGAGAAACAATGGAATAAAATGTTAATTCATTTAAAGGCTCGCAGATGAACTAGAACGAATACTCTTTAAATAGCTATAAGAAGAAAAATTAAATATTAGGGAGGTGAGAGGATTGGGATGGAGGATGAGAATTTGTTAACCAATCGACTTGATTGGGGAATAATGGAATTGAAATAATTATCGGAAAAGAGGTTTTTTTATCTAATTAGATTTTTCCTCTTATTAAAAACAAGGACCTAAAGATGAATAAGGACACTCGATGGTGGAGAAGTAATCTCCGGAATCGAAGCAAAAATACAATGTATACATTAATTAATGTAAAATAATTGGTTTAATAAAATTTATAAAAAAAAAAAAAATTTAAATATTAGATTAATTAAAATTAATCTTTAAGAAATTCAAAGATATTTTTATAAAAATATCTTTGAATTTCTTAAAGATTAATTTAATTAATTTAATAATTTCTATATTTGTATAAATATACTAGAAAAACAAATTTATTTATAATTTGTTAAAAATTCCGTTTAGTGGATTTGCTCGCGAATCTACTCCGCGGAATTCTAAATTAATTAAATATTAGGATGATGGAAGGAAGGAGATCCAATCGACTTGATTGGGGAATAATGGAATTGAAATAATTATCGGAAAAGAGGTTTTTTTATCTAATTAGATTTTTCCTCTTATTAAAAACAAGGACTAAAGATGAATAAGGACAATCGATGGTGGAGAAGCAATCTCCGGAATCGAAGCTAAAATACAAGGTATACATTAATTAATGTAAAATAATTGGTTTAATAAAATTTATAAAAAAAAAAAAAAATAAAAAAATCCATTTGACGATAATATAAAAAAGAGTTTTTCATTTCTGACATTAATACTTTATAAATAATAGCAAATTCACATAATTCGTTTCCTCAGCTACTATATGTATGAATTTATGGTGAGTTGAATTTTAAATTCAGTTAAAATTTTTGCAATACAATTAACGAAGTAACATGTAACTATTAATAAAGTGTGAATTAGACTACATACTGAGTGTTCCGTATTTTAAAAAATTTTCACTAGAACAGTAACAAACAATCCTTACCAAGTAATAGCTCATTCTTAAATACATATTTATATTCCATCATCCCAACAAAAGAAAAAAACTTTGTTCCCTTCTCCACTCAGCTACCCTATAGCTAATATGTTTCCGCAAACTTAATATCACCCCCGCATTCTATAACAGGAACAACCTTTCATCCATATTGGTTAACAATAAAATCGATATAATTAAACCAATAACAATGAGTGGTGTATATAAATTGCAATGTAATGACTGTCAATCGTTTTATATCGGGCAAACAGGTAGATCTTTCAATCAACGCCACGTTGAACATATGAGATCTCTTCGCAATCTACAGGTGAATAGTTTGAACCCAAATGCCCCCCCTCTTAGTTATACCTCGGCTTTTGCAGATCATTTGTTTGACCACAACCATTCACCTTCATCGACCAACCCCCTCCCTTTACATTTCATTCCAAAAAGTAGGAAATTGGATTTATTGGAGTCAGCTGAAATTAAAAAGGCCATACACCTTAATCAAAACATCTTGAACAATCAAACAGACATCAAAACTTCACCAATAATTGACATCTTAATCAATGATATTTAATTTGAATTGGAGTGCGATGAGAGTGTATGGTGGGTTTATTTTTAATTTTTATTTATTTTTTTAAATAGAAAATGAGAGATGAAATTTTCGCTATGCACCCTCATTGCATTCCATAGTTTATTGCTCTCCTTTATAACACATACATAATTTTCGGCAACTTCCAAGTATAAATATCTTTTCTTTATTCCAGCCCTTTGTCCCCCTACATCTGTTCTTTCGGCTCTAAAGCCATCCCATCCTTCTGATAATTCTTTCATATTTACACTATGTCATAAATAACTGTCCATCATATTAAAATTAAAATAAATTCTGTTCAAAATATCATGTTATCTTTAGTCAATGTTCTCCTGACGATGAGTTAAGAGCTCGAAATATATAGAGTAAACTAAAAAATCTTTGTATTTTAATTTTTCTCCTTGTGAAACACCACCAACTCCAACCTAATTTAATTTTAAATACATATTGTACTTTTGTTTTTTTGTCAGGTAATACTGTACTTCTATTACATTTATCTAATTTTATACCTTCATTAAAATATTCAGTGATGCAATCCATTTTAATGGACGTTCTTGAAATTCATTCACAGGACTCACACTTCACTAAAAGACAAGCCTATGCCACATGTTGGATTGAAAGAAATAATAATTATTTGACAATAGCGATAAGGTTCACAAAGTGCATATGACCTACGCTACGGCTACAATGTACAGACCATACATGTTATTATATTGTTCCGACGCCAACAAAGAACCAATTTTATTTTGTTTACAATACAATATCAGCGGTATCTTTGATAACTGATATAAGCCAAAATTAATTTGTAGGGGAAATAATCAAAAAACGAAAGTTTTAATTGCAACATTGTTTTGTTTTCCATCTACTATTATTAAACGATCAAAAAGTGTTTGTTTATATATTTATTTGTTTGTATATTTATTTCTATTTTGAAAACGATTTTGATGAAACAAAATCTATTAACAAGTTTTGAGGATGAGAAAACGATCTGGCTAGGTCTGGACTTCGACAAATTTCATCTTAATTGATATTTTCTTAATTAAAGTAATTATTGATGGATGAAAATCTCAATGAAAAAGTTTGTTTACATTTTTTCTAATTATCTTTTATTTTTAATTGGTTTTTCAATTTTTAAAACCCACTAATAGTTTATACTAAACATTGTTATATATTAGAATTTGCCAATTTAATTGATTAAGATTGAAAAAATGGAATTGGAATAATTATCGGAAAAGAGGTTTTTTTATTTAATTAGTTTTTTTCCTCTTATTAAAAACAAGGACTAAAAAGATGATCAAGGACACTCGATGGTGGAGAAGTAATGTCCGGAGTCGAAGCTAAAATACAATATATACATTAATTCATGTAAAATAATTGGTTAATTGATTAAAAATATTATCGCAAGCTAGAAGATCAAGTACAGGCGATAGTGGGAAAGTAATCTCCGAATTCGAAGCCTATTTCATGTTGTGGGGGATCTGGGGGTGGGGCGAGGTGCGGGGTTTTGGGGCGGGGTGGGGTGGGATGGGGCGGAGTGGGGGTGCAATGGTAGGGTCGAGGTGCGTGGTTTAGGGGGGGGGTCCAGGGGGCGTTTACTATATATTTGTATTTTTTTTAATTTGTTTACCGTGCATCGCTCGGTGGCTCCAGGTACCTTATATTTATATAATATAAATTTGAGAGTAATTAAAGAATATCTTAACAAATTTTACATCTAAAAACTTGATCTTTTTAACCGACTTCAAAAAAGGAAGAGGTTCTCTATTCGACTGAATTTTTTTTTTTTTTTTTTTTTTGCCTATGTTACCTCATATCTCCGCCAATTCTTAACCGATTTTGAAAAATTTTTTTGCATTGGGTCCAGTCTAGCTTCCGATTGGTCCCATTTTTTTTCGTATTTTTTTCATAGGTATTAGACCTTTTTTATTAGGTTTGTTTAGACCTAACCTCTTTGTTTATGAACCGATTTCGATGGTTCTTTTTTTATCCGAAAGGGGGTGTCTTAGGGATGGTGTCATATTAATTTGGTCAAGTTCTGATGATATGATATCTATTAATAACATCACTAAAAAGAGAAAAATAAAAATAATTTTTAAGAAAAAAATAAAAAAACCGACTTCAAAAAATTAAATGCAACAAATAAAATACACTAAAAGGTATAAAATAATTATTATTATTACGATCATTTTAATTAAGAACTCGTAATCTCATTAAAAAACATTTATTTAACAACAATATCAACATATAAATATAAATATAAACAATAGAACGATTAACAATACATCAAGTAAGCTTTGTACGCATCAATTCTCCCCTCCTTAGAACGCGGACGCAGCTTCCCACAGGATCATTCTTCTTTCTTCCTAGGTTTAAAATAACTCGAATGATATTTAACTAACCTTCCCCTTTCTTGACCATTTTCAATAATTTTTGCTCCATCCATCGATTCTTCTAAATATAATTTTATTTGATGAAGTAACTCTTCCTTATTTTGATTTAATTTCATCTGACCAGCATCCAGTTTCTCCTCTTCCATTATATTCAACTCATCCTCCTTGACTTCCTTCAACCAGTACGGAATTAAATCATCTTCATTAGTTAATGCCCTTCTACTTTCCTCTATTTGTAATTTCATTGATGGCCTAATGATTTCCGAAAATTTATTCACACAACAAATAATATGACTAGCGATCTCACTTTCTATTCCTACTTTCTTAGGGAATCCTACTGCTTTTTGGACAAGGAACTCCCTTTTTCCTTGCCCCTCCACTCGTTTCCCTTCTTGAAGCAAGTGTCTTCCCCATGTCCTTCCCGCCTACAGAATCCACAAAAACGTCTATCCTGAATGCAACTTCTATCCTGAGTGGGACTTGTCTTCTCTTCTTTATCCATATCCTTTAAATCCCTTTCTATTTCTTCTTTATCCATATCCTTTAAATCCCTTTCTATTTCTTCTACCGTCTGCATAAACCCTTCAATATCAGTGAATTTCATTCCCCTAATGGACGATCTAACACGTGGAGTAATCATCTCCACTAAAACTTGAAGGATTGAACCAGCATCTTCGTCCGGAAAAACTCTCTTATATAAAGCCATCTTATTCTCAATAAATAACCTTATAGGTTCGTCCCCTCTCTGTTTCTCCTCATAAAACATAACCTTTAACTTTGAGACTACGATTAAACTATCGTATTCTCGGAGAAATTTCATTTTAAAATCTTTCCAATCCAACGCTGGAAATTGATTGACCACCCGCCACCATGTCTTGGCCTTATCTAACAACTGATCCGAAACCACCATGAGCCAAACATCTTCCGGTACTTTATATTTTAATAGAGTATTCTCGACCTTTTTTAAAAATAACTTCGGATCTTCCTCTGGGAGAGCTCTAAACACCGGAAGGAATTTTCCCACGTCTGCTAATTGAATATTCCTATTAATCTCGAAATCACTTCCCTTTTCCGAATTTTCCTTCCTTTTTATTATTTCTTCCAACTCTATCCTCTTGTTTCTTTCCTCTTCCAAATCATCCTTTAATTTTTTTATTATTTCTTCAAAATTATTTTTTAATTTATTCACCTCCTCTCCCAAATCCATTACTCTATGCTCACCTTTTTTTATATCATCCTTGATCTTCGATATCTCCTCCCTCGTTATTTCCATATTCGAAAAATCATTTTTCTTATTCCTCTTCGCCAGTGGTCCACTAGGTCTTTTTATCATTTTCACATTGTTCGGGCGCCAATATTACGATCATTTTAATTAAGAACTCGTAATCTCATTAAAAAACATTTATTTAACAACAATATCAACATATAAATATAAATATAAACAATAGAACGATTAACAATACATCAAGTAAGCTTTGTACGCATCATTATCTTATTTAGTTACAACTAAACGACGAAATATTAACATGAAATTACTTTTTGAAGTTGGTGCCAAACATATACCTTTTATGAATCGCACTCGACGGATCTTACTTAGTACGTTTGGAGGGTATGCTCGCTTATAGGTATAGTTAGTTTGGCACCGACTTCAAAAGTAATTTCATGTTAATATTTCGTCGTTTAGTTGTAACTAAATAAGATAATAATTATTTTATACCTTTTAGTGTATTTTATTTGTTGCATTTAATTTTTTGAAGTCGGTTTTTATTTTTTTCTTAAAAATTATTTTTAAAAATATGGTTTTAAATATTATGTACAAAATACTATTTGTATGTTCTCGTGGTTGGGTGGGCACAGGAGACCACTGCTCGTGAGACAAAAATCATGTTGATAATCAAGGCTTCAGCCGACTTTAGAACTTTTTTACATTTTTTGAAAATGAGTTTAATTTTAACCGACTTCAAAAAAGATCGAGGTTCTCAATTCGGCTGAATTTTTTTCTATGTTACATGATATCTTCGCCAATTGTCAACCGATTTTGATGATTTTTTTGCAATGTGTTCAGTATAGTTTCCGATTGGTCCCGTTTTTTTTTCATTGGTATTAGACCTTTTTTGTTATGTTTGTTCAGGCATAACTTCTTTGTTTATTAACCGATCTTAATGATTCTTTCTGCGTTTGGATCAGTATAGCTCCAAAATAGTCAAGATACCTAACTATTTATTTATTTGTTTATTTTATGTATGTTCAGCGAGAATTTTTTACCACGTGGACCGATTTCGATGATTCTTTTTTTATTGTAAATGGAGTACCTTAGGGGGTGGCCCCATATTAATTTTGTCAAGTTCTGATGTATGATCAATGACAAAATAACGTAAATCTTCTTATGAGCAAATAATCGAAATTATAATAAATAAAATATTTTATAAAAAAAATATTAAAACATTCATTTAAAACCCACAAACGTTTCGAGAGAATTTCTATATTTATGAATTGAATTTTATTATCATTTTCTGATTCATTCGCCCGACGCTATCTCTTACGAAATCCATGCAAGGTATTATATTAAGTCACTATTAATAACATCACTAAAAATAGAAAAATAAAAATAATTTTTATAAAAAAAAATAAAACCGACTTCAAAAAAACTAAATGCAACAAATAAAATAATAACAACTCAAAAATAAAATAAAATGCACTAAAAGGAATAAAAGAAATATCTTATTTAGTTACAACTAAACGACGAAATATTAACATAAAATCACTTTTTGAAGTCGGTGCTAAACAAACTATATAAGCGAGTGTACCCGCCAAACGTACTAAGTAATATCCGTCGAGTTTGATTGATAAAATGTATATTATTTTTGGCACCGACTTCAAAAAGTGATTCCATGTTAATATTTCGTCGTTTAGTTGTAACTAATTATGATATTTATTTTATACCTTTTAGTGGATTTTATTTGATTTTCGAGTTCTTATTATTTTATTGGTTGCATTTAGTTTTTTTTAGTTTTTTTTTAATTTTTCTATTTTCTTATATCCAGGAACATTTATATTCTAGAGTAAAATTTTTATAAAAATTGTATTTATGTAAAAAAAAAATTGAACAAATTTGGAAACTTTAAAGATCTAAGAAGCGTTTTTGAGCTTTCCGATTTTATAGATATTAGCATAGAATAGGCTCCGGGGAATTTAAATCAATAATTCACACCAGAGCTTGCTTTATGCTTAATGCATTATTGGCCGACTTGCGATCTAATTAGAGAAATGCCGGAATACTTACTTTGCCAGAAAGTTTATTCCCATGAATTCTAGGGACCGGAACATACTCTTTGACTCCCTTTATACCAACTCTTTCTATTTACAATTTTTCAACACCCGGGTGCAAAGGCACTCTACTCTTTCCCTTAATCACTTAATCACTCATTTCTTTACTTTTCGGTAATTCAAATGTCTTTTCTTTCTTTCATTCGATCGCACTAAATTTAAAATAAAAATTTTTAAGAAAAAAATAAAAACCGACTTCAAAAAATTAAGTGCAACAAATATAAAAATACACTAAAAGGTATAAAATAATTATTATCTTATTTAGTTACAACTAAACGACGAAATATTAACACGAAATTACTTTTTAAAGTCGGTGCCAAACAAACTATACCTATAAGCGAGCGTACCCGCCAAACGTACTAAGTAAGATCCGTCGAGTGCGATTCATAAAAAGTATATGTTTGGCACCAAATTCAAAAAGTAATTTCGTGAGAATATTTCGTCGTTTAGTTGTAACTAAATAAGATAATAATTATTTTATACCTTTTAGTGTATTTTTATATTTGTTGCACTTAATTTTTTGAAGTCGATTTTTATTTTTTTCTTAAAAATTTTTATTTTTCTCTTTTTAGTGATGTTATTAATAGTGATTATATCATCAGAACTTGACCAAATTAATATGACACCATCCTAAGACACCCCCTTTCGGATAAAAAAAGAACCATCGAAATCGGTTCATAAACAAAGAGGTTAGGTCTAAACAAACCTAAACAAACCTAATAAAAAAGGTCTAATACCTATGAAAAAAAATCGAAAAAAAAATGGGACCAATCGGAAGCTAGACTGGACCCAATGCAAAAAAAATTTTCAAAATCGGTTGACAATTGGCGGAGATATGAGGTAACATAGGCACAAAAAAAAAAAAAAAAAAAAAAAAAAAATTCAATCGAATAGAGAACCTCCTCCTTTTTTGAAGTCGGTTAAAAATAAGCTGACGTGTTCTGATGTGACGATCCACTTGACTTTACTATACAACCTGGCGCCTCACTTATATTATATATTTAATAAAATTATTTATAATCATGTAGGGGAGGGGGTTAGTTTTTGCATTTTTAGACTTCTGTGGGCCAACTGATTATGTATACAAAATTTGGTTGAGTTTGGTACAAGAGTCTATATTTTCATTTTTTGACCCCCTCCCCTCCGCCCCATTTTGGGTGGTTAGTTTTTGAATTTTTAGATTACTGTGGGCCCACTGATTATGTATCCAAAATTTGGTTGAGTGGTAAATGGTCACGATTTTCATTTTTTGACCCTACACACTAATCATGTAGGGGAGGGGGTTAGTTTTTGCATTTTTAGACTTCTGTGGGCCAACTGATTATGTATACAAAATTTGGTTGAGTTTGGTACAAGAGTCTATATTTTCATTTTTTGACCCCCTCCCCTCCGCCCCATTTTGGGTGGTTAGTTTTTGAATTTTTAGATTACTGTGGACCAACTGATTATGTATCCAAAATTTGGTTGAGTGGTAAATGGTCACGATTTTCATTTTTTGACCCTACACACTAATCATGTAGGGGAGGGGGTTAGTTTTTGCATTTTTAGACTTCTGTGGGCCAACTGATTATGTATACAAAATTTGGTTGAGTTTGGTACAAGAGTCTATATTTTCATTTTTTGACCCCCCCCCCCCCCATTTTGGGCGGTTAGTTTTTGAATTTTTAGACTTCTGGGGTCCCACTGATTATGTATACAAAATTTGGTTGAGTTTGCTCAAATGGCCTAGATTTTTAATTTTTAACCCCCCTCTCTCCACCCCCCTTAATTTTGGTTCGATATGCACCAAAATCTAATCAACTCTTAATCTCAATGGACCAAAACTAAGTGTGAAATTCGGTTTCAATATTCACTCTAGTTTTTGAGCTAGCTCGTACACAAAAATTTGGTAACGCACAGACTAACTGGCAACCAGACTAACAGACATTTTGACAAAACAATTATTATCTCGAAAAATAAAATTTATTCGATGTTCACTTATTAGAGCTTTTTGTAGAGCCAAATGCCATGGTTTCGCTCAATTTTTTTAATCGAAATAGTTTCAGCCGCTTTTGAGATATTTCGAAAAAAAGAAGGAAAAAACCACTTTTTTCATGCACGATTACAATACTTGACCATACCCTATATGGTAAAGTAATAAAACTTTTAAGAGAAAAATAAAAACCGACTTCAAAAAATTAAGTGCAACAAATATAAAAATACACTAAAAGGTATAAAATAATTATTATCTTATTTAGTTACAACTAAACGACGAAATATTAACACGAAATTACTTTTTAAAGTCGGTGCCAAACAAACTATACCTATAAGCGAGCGTACCGCCAAACGTACTAAGTAAGATCCGTCGAGTGCGATTCATAAAAGGTATATGTTTGGCACCAACTTCAAAAGTAATTTCGTGTTAATATTTCGTCGTTTAGTTGTAACTAAATAAGATAATAATTATTTTATACCTTTTAGTGTATTTTTATATTTGTTGCACTTAATTTTTGAAGTCGGTTTTTATTTTTTCTTAAAAATTTTTATTTTTCTCTTTTTAGTGATGTTATTAATAGTGATTATATCATCAGAACTTGACCAAATTAATATGACACCATCCCTAAGACACCCCCTTTCGGATAAAAAAAGAACCATCGAAATCGGTTCATAAACAAAGAGGTTAGGTCTAAACAAACCTAAACAAACCTAATAAAAAAGGTCTAATACCTATGAAAAAAAATCGAAAAAAAAATGGGACCAATCGGAAGCTAGACTGGACCCAATGCAAAAAAAATTTTCAAAATCGGTTGACAATTGGCGGAGATATGAGGTAACATAGGCACAAAAAAAAAAAAAAAAAAAAAAAAAATTCAATCGAATAGAGAACCTCCTCCTTTTTTGAAGTCGGTTAAAAAACGATTATGAGTTGGAGATTGCGGACAATTTATTATATGGTAATTATTATTATTGATATTATTTTTTTATTTATTTATTTTTTTAATCTGTGTCTTAGAAAAAGAAAAATTGTAATTTATGGATTAAATTGTAATTTATGGATTATATTGTAATTTCGTTAAGATTTACAAACAAACTATACCTATAAGCGAGTGTACCCGCCAAACGTACTAAGTAAGATCCGTCGAGTGCGATTCATAAAAGGTATATGTTTGGCACCAACTTCAAAAAGTAATTTCGTGTTAATATTTCGTCGTTTAGTTTGTAACTAAATAAGATAATAATTATTTTATACCTTTTAGTGTATTTTTATATTTGTTGCATTTAATTTTTGAAGTCGGTTTTTATTTTTTTCTTAAAAATTTTTATTCTTCACTTTTTAGTGATGTTATTAATAGTGATTATATCATCAGAACTTGACCAAATTAATATGACACCATCCCTAAGACACCCCCTTTCGGATAAAAAAAGAACCATCGAAATCGGTTCATAAACAAAGAGGTTAGGTCTAAACAAACCTAATAAAACCTAATAAAAAGGTCTAATACCTATGAAAAAAAATCGAAAAAAAAATGGGACCAATCGGAAGCTAGACTGGACCCAATGCAAAAAAATTTTCAAAATCGGTTGACAATTGACGGAGATATGAGGTAACATAGGCACAAAAAAAAAAAAAAAAAAAAAAAAAAAAAATTCAATCGAATAGAGAACCTCCTCCTTTTTTGAAGTCGGTTAAAAAAGAAAAATTGTAATTTATGGATTAAATTGTAATTTATGGATTATATTGTAATTTCGTTAAGATTTACTTACTATTTAAAATACTGTAGTTTTTTTATTGAAAATTAAGTAAGTGTAACTGATATTGTATGCACTCTAAACACGCAATATTTATTTATTGGCCATGCGGGAGAGATGAGTCAAAGCAAGATCGCCATATAGATAGTAAATGACGAAACTATTTCTTTATGTGACGATGCAAACAACTCTTGTCAGAACCGGTTGTAGGATTGCGTATCAATCGGCGCACTTGATAAGGCAATGAGGAATATTCATAAGGTAACAAATTAGGACGCATAAGAAAATAAATATTTTTCATTCATAATTTATTTTCATATTTAATTAGCGAGTGTAATAAAAATTTCAACACATAAACCAATATTTAAATATTTTTCTTCTTTTCAGCTTATTTTTAAATTGGATGAAATATAATTTTTTTTCATGATTTGCCTTCATCAAATTTTATTAATTTTACACTTGTTTTGTAAGCGAACAGTTTGAGCTAGTAATTAGAAACAATTTAGTATCGTTCTGTTAATTAGGGTTCCGTTTAAAAGTAAAACGGAACCATAATAGTCTCACTAAAATAGTTGTCAATCTATCTACCCGTCTGTGAAATTTTAAATAACTAAATCAAATACAATTGAAATTTTCAAGTTATGTGTAATCATTTCTCCAAAATCAAAAACCTATTAAAATTTTTATCAAATAATTATTTTAGGGAGGGCCGAATTTTTTATGTGGACAAAAATAAAAAAAATATTTTATTTTTCATGAGCACTGCAAGCATCCCTTTAAAAATCTTATTAGTATTAAATTTTATTTTAAGGTGAGATCCTCAAATTAGCCATTTTTAAGTGATTTTTGTTTCTTAGAAATGACTAAACTTAAAATTTCGAAAAAATTCCACAAATTCTATCCTTCTGTCCTTATCAGCGATAAATAATAACGAATTTGATATTTCGCGATATCCTTATCGTGCAAGTTATAAAAACGGAATCCACAGTATGCAGTCTGATAAGCCCTTTATTAACAGTAACATGTTACTTCGTTTTCGTGTGTTGTAAAAATTTTAACTGAATTCAAAATTCAAGTCAGCCAGCGATTAATATATACCGGAGGAAACGAATTATGTTCATTTGCTATTATTTATGAAGTATTTATGTCAGAAATGCTTTTTAATTTAATAACTAGGTATTTTCGTCAAATGGATTTTTTTTTTTTAATTTTATTAAACCAATTATTTTACATTAATTAATGTATACATTGTATTTTCGCTTCGATTCCGGAGATTACTTCTCCACCATCGAGTGTCCTTATTCATATTTAGTCCTTGTTTTTAATAAGAGGAAAAATCTAATTAGATAAAAAAACCTCTTTTCCGATAATTATTTCAATTCCATTATTCCCCAATCAAGTCGATTGGTCATCCCTCAATCCACTCCTATCCGTCAAATGGATTTTCTTCTTATAGCAATTTAAAGAGTATTTGTTCTAGATCATCTGCGAGCCTTTGAAGAATAATATGAATTCACATTCTATTCGAATAAACTCTGGTCTGGAGTCTGGATTTGTTTTGCATAGGATAGCCCGAATCCATGGGATTTTTTTCAGAAGAAAAATTTATTTTTTGATCACATAAATAATCGATTTCAACAAAGGATACCATAAATCAGACAATAACAATTCATAAATTTAAAAATTGGGTAAAATTAAAATTGGAGGATAAAGTGAAAATATTTAAGACTCGTCGGTAATTATTTTGTCAAAATGTCTGTTAGTTAGTACGTTAGAAGGTACGTTAGTAAGTAGGTTACCGAATTGTGTGTACGCTCTAGCTCAAAAACTAATGTGAATATCAAAACGAAATTTCGCATATAGTTTTGAGATTAAGAGCTGATTGGATTATTTTTTTGAAATCTAACCAAAATTTAAGGGGGGGGTGTGAAGGTTAACAAATTAAAATTATAAAATTTTCATGTTAAAAAAATAAGTAAAATGAAATTCGAGTATAATGTAAAATAAAGAAAGAAATAAACCTACAATAAAAAAAAGAGTTGTTATTTTTATCAGAGGGCGAAATCGTGGAGGGGGTTAAAAAATATCAATATTCCTTATGATCAATTTTCAAATTTTTTTAGAAAATAAATATTTGAATTTCTAAGGGATTATGACTTATTTCTAGTAGAGTATTTTATATAGATATAGGAAATAATAATTTCGTCAAAGAAACTCGAAAAAAGTTTCTTTTTTGTACCCTTGAAAAAAGGAACAATGTGATAAGGATCCCCTTATCATCACTTTTCCAATTTTTTTGGAAAATAAATATTTGAATTTCGAAGGGATTCTACTTATTTCTAGTAGAATATTTTATAAAGATATAGGAAATAATAATTTCGTCAAAGAAACTTGAAAAAAGTTTCTTTTTGTAGCCTTCAAAAAAAGGAACAATGTGTTATGGGTCCCCCCTTATCATTACTTTTAAAAAAATTTTAGAAAATGAATATTTGAATTAAGAATGGATTATACTTATTTCTAGTCAGGGCCGTCGCTTGGGCATTTTATAAAGATATAGGAAATAATAATTTCGTCAAAGAAACTTGAAAAAAGTTTCTTTTTGTACCCTTGAAAAAAAAGGAACAATGTGATAAGGGTCCCCCCTTATCATCACTTTTCCAATTTTTTTAGAAAATAAATATTTGAATTTCGAAGGGATTTTATTTATTTATAGTAAGAGTATTTTATATAGATATATGAAATTATAATTTCGTCAAAGTAACTCGAAAAAAGTTTCCTTTTGTACCCTTGAATTTTAGGTGAAAGTTGATAAGTGTCCCCCCATATCATCACTTTTCCAATTTTTTTAGAAAATAAATATTTGAATTTCTAAGGGATTATTTTAATTTTTTTTAAATATTTTACGACATTTTTTCGTTCATTTGTTCTTTGTCAATTATTTTTTTTCATGAAAATGATGAGAGAAGGAGTTACACCAAAAAGGTGCATCCCCTAAAGGCCTGGGTTGGCCCCTCCATCATGAAAAGAAGAAGAAGCTTTTTTATGGGCTGGGTAGAGGTCGAAGTTATCTGTGGATACGGGTCTTAAACAGCTGAAGGTTATAAGTCGCGGGGAAGACGGTGGCTGGGAGCGAATTCCAGTCTCTCTGGTGGTCATAGGAATAAAAGAGTTGGCGAAAGCGCTTGTTCGATTTTTATCCAATTTGACAACGAAGGGGTGCTGAGCGTTCGAAAACCGCGTGTATCTCTTAAAGAGTGCTTTAGGGGGGTTAATTGATTTCAGCTCGACTGAACAGACACCATGATAGTATCTGTAGTTCAGGGAAAGGGCAGAAACGTTTCTTCGGTGAGCAAGGGAGTCGAGTGAGTTAGTTAGGGCCGGGTCTCCTATTAGATTAATTGCCCGCTTCTGAATTACATCCAGTGTGGCAAGAGAAATACTAGCTCCTATTGAATTGTATATATGATGGAACCAAATGAGCTAACTCAAATGGTACCGTTGATATTGTTGTTCAGGTTCAGACATGTATGGACAAGTACAAACGTGGTGTACTGTACCACGCATTCATCAGAACGATACTATTTGTAAGATAGTAGTTTACCAGTAAAACATGTAATGTGAGTGCTTTGTGTATGTGAATTATTGTATATTACATATTTACAAATTTTTTCTTTTAATCGGTCGTTATTTACAAAATGCTCAGAATTTGTATAATATTTAATCAAAACAAAGAAAATGTAATTCTTTTCCTTAGTAATTTTAAAAAATCTCTTCATATATTTGTATATAGAGAGGTGAAAAAAGTTTTTTTAATTTCTGAAAATGGTTTTACATAATATGGCTTTAAGCAAATCCAGACACGTTTGATTGAGAAAAATTTCCTGAATATTAGACGCAATAAGTTCCTGGAAAATCAATTCGGTATGATATTCTCGGGGTCGATTTAAAATAATTCTCAGAATAATATTTTGAGTGGTTTTCAGTCTATTTAATTGTGAAGTGTTATCCCAATCTACTATTCCATAAGTCTAAAAATGATTAATTCATACCAACTGCAAACATCGTACAGAGCCTTGAAAAATATTTTTCCTCCAATTAATTTTCGTTCTTAGAGTTAATTAATAAATGAACCGTTTATTTTGAAATTGGTTCAAGTCCATTTTTTGTTGTTTCGAGAAAATTTAACGTTCAATAATAATCTACAGGTTTGAAATATCTTTTATTGGTCAATTTTAAAATGAACAAATTACACTGAAAAAATTGAACAAAAATTTCTCTCCTTTTACAACACGTCAGAGTTTTGAGATATTATCGGTCAAAATGACAAAAAAGGCCATTTTGACCTATTTTCGAGTCCAATTAAATATTAAACAGCAATATTTGAAATCAAAATATTTTGTTGATAAAATAGAAAACAGCTTCCTCTTTGATTTTCTAATTACGATTTGTTTTTAGCTCAATTAGAACTCGAGTTATAACTAAAAAAGTATTAAGACCTTATGTTTTTATTTATTTTTATTATCCTTTATAATCACGTAGTTTTAGTTTTTTAGTTTATAACTCGAGTTCTAATTGAGCTAAAAACAAGTGGTAATTTGAAAATCAAAGAGGAAGCTGTTTTCTATTAAGTCAACAAAATATTTTGATTTCAAATATTGCTGTTTAATATTTAATAGGACTCGAAAATAAGTCAAAATGCCATTTTTCGTCATTTTGACCAATAATATCTCAAAACTCTGACATGTTGTAAAAAATCGGTAAATTCCATCATAATCAGCGTAAAAAGCTCTACTGGAATCGATTGTTAGATTTATGGGAATATTTTTTTGTTTAATATGTTATTGGCATTTTTTAAGATATTAAATATTAACTAGTTATAAATAAAACGTTTACATTAAATTAGTCATTAATTATGTGATATCTCTTTTTTTAAGTAGACTTAGGTAGACCACTTTCAAAATAAACGACCCTATATAACTTTCCATGTCTGTACAAGGTGAAAGCATAACTTCCAGGCGCTCCCGTGGATCACTAAGTCGAAGCAAAGGACCAGCAATAAGCTAAATATTAGACGTGGACCATTCTCAATATTATTCTAAGAACCAGGGACGTACCCAGAGTGCTCCAGCCCCATTCAAAATCATCTAAATGACCCTAAATATAAATTGCAGGTGCAAAATTATCGTATCGCTTCTGATATTTCTTTATAAATCAAAATTTGTTGTTTCATATTATTTAAAAAAAATCATTACAAATACTCCTCGTTTATCCGGCCCTCATTCATCAAGACATCCGGATTATCCGAATCCTATTTGTAGACATTTTTATTAAAACAAAAGACAGTGGACCAATTCTTTGAAATGAAATGATGGGAAAAGTTATTTTATTTTTTTTAACAATTCTATGTAATTTTGATATAAATATGTTTTTGTTTTTGCTTATTTGAGGATTGTTTTGTTTTTATTACCCATATATCCGGATTATCCAGATTTTTGATTCTCCGGTTTGCCTTTGGTCCCAGTTCGTACGGATAAACGAGGTTAGATTGTATATAAATTAATTAGAAAAAATCGTAAAATAAATGCAACAAATATTTAAAATAAATAATTTTCAATGTTAAAACGAATTAGATCAGTTTTCGTTTTTTTAGTAGTGATGCGATAATTTTGCACAGTAGTTTAAATTTAAATTCACAAAAAAATAATTTTGTTATTTATCATAACTTTTTTAGAATAATTTAATTCTTAACTTAAATAGTAGATAAATAAATATCAACTAATGACCACTAGCAGCACAATGTTTCAAACTATATAGTAACTATATAGGGGCTATAAAAATTTCGAGAATCTATATAGCCCTATATAGTTTGAAACATGTGCTACTAGGGGTATTTGAAACAGATCTATCTTATAGCAACATAGTTCTATCTTTATCTATAATAGACTTTTTTTTAATGCAATCGAATGCAAGAAGGGGTGCACCAGTAAAGATGTAGCCCATATGGATCTCGAAAGACCCTTGCATTACCGAAGAGAAGGGAAAGTTGATTAAGAGAGAGGATGTAGACGCAGGTGTCTATGCACCATGGTTTTGAAGGTTTGAAGATCATAGGTGCTGGGAAAGATAGAGGCTGGGAGAGAGTTCCAGTTCCTTGAAGTCATGGGGATATATGTATTCGCGAATGAAGTGGTCCGGCACTTTTCCAATTTGACAGCGAAAGAGTGTTGGGAGTCGGCAAAACGTGTGCTGCGTGCAAAGCATGCTTTGGGGGGAATTATTGATTTTATCTCGTCTAGGACTAGGGAATGACACAGTTGCTTTTTATTTTAAAATTATCCATATAATATCTAGTAACAATTTATTCATCTCCGAATGATAATAATTCATATTTGACCAGTAAAGATGTAGCCCATATGGATCTCGAAAGACCCTTGCATTACCGAAGAGAAGGGAAAGTTGATTAAGAGAGAGGATGTAGACGCAGGTGTCTATGCACCCTGGTTTTGAAGGTTTGAAGATCATAGGTACTGGGAAAGATAGAGGCTGGGAGAGAGTTCCAGTTCCTTGAAGTCATGGGGATATATGTATTCGCGAATGAAGTGGTCCGGCACTTTTCCAATTTGACAGCGAAAGAGTGTTGGGAGTCGGCAAAACGTGTGCTGCGTGCAAAGCATGCTTTGGGGGAAATTATTGATTTTATCTCGTCTAGGACTAGGGAATGACACAGTTGCTTTTTATTTTAAAATTATCCATATAATATCTAGTAACAATTTATTCATCTCCGAATGATAATAATTCATATTTAAAGTCCAAAAAACATATATTTTTATTTATTATTATTTTTTATTATTCATCTAGCATCATACAAGCTCATTAACAATTTCAGATCACTAATATCACAATTTAATTTTCAATTTACAACTATTAAAATTTACATAATATCTCATATGTATTTAATCAATGTTAATTAAAGAAAATAATGACAAGTTTTTATGTGTGACTTTTTTATTTATCAGCCAACGTTTCGTCGACTTTGGCGACTTCTCCAGGAGCTTCTAATTTTTTATTTTAAATTTGAGATTTCTAAATGTAAGTACGAGGAGAAGTTGAAAAATAAGTTTCCCCTGTCGACTGTGGTCAGAGTTGTGTATGAAAGTCAAAAAATAGAATGAGACATTAAAGATATAACAAACCTTTATTTTTCCACATAGGTACCAAGTACATTGAGACATTTGTCATATCGCTTAATAAGCTTCAAAAAGCCCTCCAGGAAAAAATCAGGGCTTTGCATACGGAAGAAGCGTTGAACGGCTTGTTTCACTTCCGTATTGCTTTATCATCATTGGATGATGTTTTGAGCTCGCTCATGTGAGATTCCAAGTTCATCCGCTACTTCATCGATGGTGATACGCCGGTTCGCTCTAATCATGTCATCCACCTTCCTGACATTTGCATCTGTAGTGGCCGTGCGCGTCCGTCCAGCTCTCGGCATGTCCTCCACTTGCTGACGTCCACCACTGAATGTGCGACACCATCTACGCACCATTTGCTTCGACATCACACCTGGCCCATAGACTTCCACGAGGCGGTTATGAATTTCTGTTCCTGATACTCCACGTGCCAATTCATAGCGGATAACCGCTCTCACTTCCTCCTTTGACCACGAATTCAAAACGCACCTTCTCTCCATACCTACCGGGGCTCAAATGAGAGGCTGGTCTCCGCTTTGCGCAGGCACTGCAACAGCGCCATCTGCTTGATTTGCAGCGACCTCTACCCAATGGTGTATCGGTGACTTGCGCGTTTTCCTGCTGTGTCGCCTTTCGCCCATAGCCGTTCAACGCTTCTTCCATATGCAAAGCCCTGAATTTTTCTTGGAGGACTTTTTGAAGCTTATCAAGCGATATGACAAATGTCTCAACGTACTCGTACGAGAATAATAAAATAAAGGTATGTCATATCTTTAATGTCTCATTCTATTTTTTGACTTTCATACACAACTCTGACCACAGTCGACAGGAGAAACTTATTTTTCAACTTCTCCTCGTATCAATATATAAAAAAATTCTATATTATTTAAAAATAGTGTTCCCTCATTCTAAGTATTTCTGTTTTGTCTAGTGTAATTATTAATATAAAGAATAGAAAGAAAAATTGCTTATGCAAATGTGCCAAATATTTTTTGAAATTTGTGTTTCTGATGTTCTTCAATGGTAAAGAAGATAGAAATAAAATTTAGACGAATGTGTGGCATGACTATTTGAAGCCCTGAAGAAGTCAGCAAAGTCGATGAAACGTTGGCTGATAAATAAAAAAAGTCACACATAAAAACTTGTCCTTATTAAACTTTCAAATTAATACAAATTATGGACTGAAATGATAATAATAGTTAATTAAAGATTTTTAGAGGCTAGAAATAGAGAGAACTATATCCCCTTAAATTGATAAAGTGTTGCCAACGACACTTATTTAAATAGTCATCTTTTAAACCTCATTAAAAAACACAAGAAAATATCAACTACTGCATCCGTACTGTTAGGGATGATTTTTAATATATATATCAGAAGATCTTATTTCATCCCTCGGGAATTGAACTCATCTGCCATATAATACAAATCATACCTAATACCTCGCATACAGAAGGTGGAAATTTCTTGTGTTTTCTTATTTAAATTATGAACCAGTAATTTCAAATAATCTAGCCTAAGTTTTTTCCTATGAAGAGGAATTATTATATTCACTTACAGAAAATAATCCTCTTTTTGAGCTCTTATATTAATTACGATACTTTTAATAGAGTGTAAACCTGCTAACTTCATTTTTTTTATCAAATATTAATAATTTTCGAAAGAAAAAGAGATGCAGTATCGTCCAAGTAAAACTGCAACTTAAAATTACGATCGGAAGTTGTAGAAAAAAAAATGTGAAAAATAGTTTCTTTCCATAACAACAATATTAAATTTTGTTTATTAACACTCTTTTATTAATAACTTTTAAGGAGTTCGGTGTTGGTTCTAGGTGAAACATTTTAATATAATAATAAAACTTGAGTAAGATACTAGGTAGGTTTCACAAAAAAGAAATAAAACAAAATTGAGTTTTGAATTCGATATATTTCGGGGGTTAGCCCATCATCAGGAGTCTAAGAAAACTGATTACATATTGGAAAAATAGTTTTAGAAGTAAGAATTTTTAAATTTTTTTTTTAAATGTATGTGGTGGGGGGAATGTAGGGGAAGAGGAGAAGTTGTTCTAAGAATTAATATAATATTAATATTCTCTCGACTCTTTTATTAGTTTCACCTGTATGTTTGTTTGTTTGTATGTATGTAACTGACTCGTTTGGGCTCGATTTTTCCCCACTTTAAGCGATCAGATTTACTTTAAACGTTGTAGACTTATTAACGACCGACGACAATACAATATTTTGATAAGCTTATCTCATTATCCTGATTAGGATCGCCAGGATTATTTTATTATATATGTAAATTTGAAATCTCAAAATAGTTGGCGCACAAACTCGGTGCGCCAACAACGCCCTCTGCCCCAGAGCCATATGACATGTACATATTAAATACGGTTTAATAGCAAATCGAACTAAAAAGTGAAAAATAAAATATAGTTTAAAAAAACTAAAAAAACACGCTTTAATAGCAAATCGAACTAAAAATCAGAAAATAACTTTTAATTTATATTTTATTCAACTGTTATAAAAAGTATACTAACTCAATATGTTTCAATAATTTTCAAAAATTGTAAAATAAAAATAAAGTTATGGAAAGAAAATTAATTTCATTGTAAAAAAGCGTGGGATGCTTTTTATCATATTTCTATACTTACTCTACGTTTACAAATAACTACTAATTATATATTTACAACAATCAATATCGAGCACCCCACTCTTTTTTTACAATGAAATTAATTTTCTTTTCATAACTTTATTTTTATTTTAGAATTTTTGAAAATTATTTAAACATATTGAGTTAGTATACTTTTTATAACAGTTGAATAAAATATAAATTAAAAGTTATTTTCTGATTTTTAGTTCGATTTGCTATTAAAGCGTGTTTTTTTAGTTTTTTTAAACTATATTTTATTTTTTCTCTGCCCTGTAAATCATTAAGATAATGTTTCACTAAGATCACATTGTCCCTAAAAATGTAAATTATTTTTAATTCAAAAACTAGCTATTGCCAAGAGTTGTCTTTTTGAAAAAATTTTCATCTAAATTTTCAAAAAAATGACATACTCAAATTCTTTATATTTATATGAATATGTTTGTTTACTTTTTTATTCTCTTAACGATCCAAGCATTTGCCAATAGATATTAGATAGTGATTTTATTATATAATTATTAATTCTATAAATCTCAAAGAGGTGCAAAAAGTCTAAGGTGATTTTCCTCAATAAAATTATTGATGCATTTAGAACAAAAAAATATATGAAAAAATCCTTTTGATATAATTTTTGAATTAGAAAATCAAGTTTTTGTAACTAATCAAAATATTTCCACACTCACATGAATAAGATTAAATATTATGGCTTTTCATTTTCATTCTGTAAATGCATATCCATTTTATGATTAATTCACCAAGTTGTGGATTTTTTTAAAATTTTCCCACTAAAATTTGAAGAAAGTGATTCAAATAAAATAAAAAGGAACATTGTTAGAAATATGGTCATTCTCCTTCTTCGAGTGCCATACCCGAAACGGGTGTTGGCTCCTCTCCACATATACCTGTGCTGAGTGTGTTTAGTTGTTTTACACAGGTATACGGGACCTACTTTTTAACGCCGGTTCCGAACGGCTAATTTGGAGAGGTTACTAGGAAATTATACTCTTGGTAGGTTGCCATTACTTTCCAAGAGGAGGCAACTGCAAATATCTAATTGTAATTTTTACTTACATTTGTATAATTAAATTTTTGCACGGGAAAAGGCTTTGAGAAAAACACGGCTATACAGTTTATTGTTGTTCCAAAGAGGTTAATATATAGAATTAATTATTACAATTTTTACTTAATTTATAATTTACAATTTAGTTAACATAATTTATCCTAGTCCACAGATTCTCCCGCCGAATAAGTATAGTTACTTAATTTTGCTTTAAAAAAAAGAAAAATTAAAACTTGTTTAAAATCAATTTGTCTAAAAATTAAGTAATTATACTATAAATAGAAAAAGCCGCGAAAAGGAAAAATGACATTCAATCTTAAGAGCTTATTCGGCGGGAGAATTTGTGGGCTAGTTGGTTAAGCCGCTCTTCGCGTAAAGGAGAGAGACACGGGTTCGAAACCCGTCGGATGCTCAATTTATTTTTCCTTTTCAAAAAATCAAAAAATAATAAAATAATTTTCTAAATGTATAATTAACATAAGAAATTATTGATCATATTATTTAACTTTGGCGGTTCAAATTGCTTTAATATAAAAATTGTTTCACTAGATTTGAACCCTTGGAGCGAGCCCTTTTAACATAACCATTTAATTCAATAGATGTACCATTATAATAAAAAATCGAAAATCCCTGAAGAATTTATTCATAATAATATAACCCTCATTTGAATAACATGTTAAAAAAATTCATAAATATTTATTTTTACAACATCTCTCTTTATTCAATAAGTTTTGATTTATACATTTGATCGTCAATTTACACTTGTAATGAGTGTTATGTAGTTAAAATTCAGTTTTCAAAACAATCTACGCCACTACACTATATATATTTATGAAACATGGTTTCTTTTTCCCAAGAGAGCAGAGGGGGCGAAATTATCACTCCAGGGAAATAAACTCACTAATTATCTATGCATTTGATTTTTTTCTATCTCAGAAAATTTTTAAAATAAATCAAAACAAATAATAATTCGTCAAATGAAAAGATTGAAATAGTTATTATATTCCAGTGTATGATAAAATAAATTAAAGAAAAGTTTACGAAATTTCATCATACAAATATTATTAAAAAAAAAAATACAAATCTTTTATAAAACAATCTTGAAAACGTTTATTTTTAACCCAAACATTTCGAGAGAAATTCTCCCTTCATCAAAGGATTTTTTTTTTTAAATTGAAAAAAAGAAAAAAGTTGCTTTCTCAAACAGAAACGTGAATTTTTTTAAAATAAGCTGACCTGTTCTGATGTGGCCATCTGCTTGACTTTACCATACAACCAGGCCCCTGGGAGGGGGGTTAGTTTTTGCATATTTATACTTCTGGTGTCCCACTGATTATATATACAAAGTTTGGTTGAGTTTGGTAAATGGCCAAGATTTTCATTTTTTAACCCAAACCCCATTTTGGGAGGTTAGTTTTTGTATTTTTAGACTTCTGGGGGTCCACTGATTATGTATACAAAATTTGGTTGAGTTTGCTCAAACGGCCTAGATTTTTAATTTTTAACCCCCCCCCCCCCCTCCACTCCCTTAATTTTGGTTCGATATGCACCAAAATCTAATCAGCTCTTAATCTCAATGGACCAAAACTACGTGTGAAATTTGGTTCCGATATTCAAACCAGTTTTTGAGCTAGCATGTCCACAAAAATTTGGTAACGCACAGACAGACTAACTAACTAACTAACAACCAGACAACCAGACAGACAGACTAACAGATATTTTGACAAAACAATTATTATCTCGAAAAATATAATTTTTTCGATGTTCACTTATTAGGGCTTTTTTGTAGATCGAAATGCAGTAGCTATGCTCAATTATTTTAATCAAAATAGTTTCAGCCGTTTTTGAGATATTTCGAAAAACAGAAGGAAAAAAACCACTTTTTTCATGCACGATTACAATACTTGACCATACCCTGTATGGTAAAGTAATAAAGTAATACCCTGTATGGTAAAGTAAAAATTGAAAAAAATAAAAAAACATTGCTTTCTCTAATGTTTAGAAAGCAACTTTTTTTCAATTTTTTTAAAAAATTTCATTGATAAAAGAAGAATTTCTCCCGAAACGTTTGGGTTAAAAATAAACGTTTTCAAAATTGTTTTATAAAAGATTTGAATTTTTTTTTTCATATTTAAAAACTATCAATAAAATTTTTTCTTTACAAATATAATAGAGGGTATATATGTTTCAGTAAAAATCCGTTTTTAGTAAAAACGCGTTTTGCTGAATATCTTTATGGCAACTAGAGTTTACTGATGTTGGTTGAGTTTGGTTAAAAATTCTAGAATCTTAATTTTTGACCTTCCGCCTCATTTCGTGTGTTTATTTTCAAAATTTTTTAAACGAAAATGTCAAAAATTAGAAGAAAAGTTGTAAAGGATGTAATTTTTGACATTTTCATTTAGAAAATTTTGAAAATAAACACACGAAATGAGGCGGGAGGTCAAAAATTAAGCTCCCACCCGAAACATCCATATATGGTATTCAGCCGAAGGCTTTGCCATTCTGAGGGCCGTTCAATATATGAGGAATGTTCCCGATTTCAACAAATTTCTGATCTGTACTGATTCGTTGAGTGTCTTAAAGACAATTAATGGTTTCCCCATAAACAAAAACCCTTCTTATATTATTTTAGATATTATAGATGAAATAAATAAACTCTGAGTTGATGGGAAAGAAGTTGAAATCCTATGGATCCCTAGTCACGGTGCCATTACGGGAAATGAGCACGTTGATAGGCTTGCCTGTTTAACCGATGGTATTCAACACTCATTTGATCTAACGCCCAATGAAATTCGATCAATCATCAGGAAGAGAATTTATAGGGATTGGCAGAATCTGTGGTTGAATTCAAGTATGGTAAAAGGTCGTCATTTCTTTGATGTTTGTCCGTGAATCCCGATTCGTCCGTGGTTTGAAAACTTCAATCTTCATCGAAAACTAAAGGTTCATATTATTCGACTTAGACTAGGTCATGCAACAACACCTGAATATCTGCACAGAATCGGCCAGAGAGATAATCCATACTGCTCTTGTGATTATATTTCTATTGGTGATATTAACCACGTCCTTCTAGGCTGTGAGACACGCATAGACACCAAATTGATCGTTTATACATTAATATTAAGGGAAAAACTGATTTACCCACATGCGCGGAGATTCTATTGGCATCTTTATGCCAAAGAGGTCCAATTTCAGATACTGTTATTAAGCACATAATATCCATTGGCTTTCAATTTTAATTCAATGATAACGATTTTTTATAAATTTTGTTATTCACCTACTCTTCGTAAATCTGAGAAGACTGGCTAAATGGGGATCAGTTACCGAGGGCATATAATAATAATAATAATAATAAAAAGACAGTCCCAAACTTTTTCGTTTTTACTGAATTAAAAAAAAGAGAAAGTTATGAATTCACTAAATATATATTAAATTGTTACGAATAAATCCCGAAGATGAATAAACCAATAGTAATAATAACTCCAAATGATAAAGAAAAATATGAATTTCAAAACGGCTTAAGGCGTGGATTAATTATTCTATTAATTAAAATGGATTTTTTTGGTCCAATACTATGTACCTAATAATAATTAGAAAAAAAATTGATATCTTAAAGTTCATGTTAAATTTATTTTCACTTATCTATTACTGATAATTTTCCTTTTTTTTTTTATAAAAATATTTGCTTATATTTTCTGTTTTAGAGAATCGAGCCCACCTAGAGAAATGCATTCGAGATAAACGGAATTAAAAACGGCATTTTATTCATTTGTGAGGCAGAAATCGACCAGTTCAGACGCGGCAGCCAGCATTCTTCCAAGGTAAGAGCAAATCGACTAAACCCTAATTAATTTTGATACATCATTAATATATTAATTAGTATATATAAGTCATATTAATATTACAACATCTATTATACTCAAAACAGCCTAGTCTCACCATAAAAACTTTATCTTTTATCGAAAATTGTTAAATAAAAAATAACAGGCAAATCTTTTGGTTAATACTAGTATATCAACAAATTGGTGAATTATAGTTATTAATTTCACTGTTTCTCTATCCGATCGGTTATTTGAACCCTTGATAAATTATTGAAAAATATTTAAAATTAAAGACTGATGATGAAATTCAATCCTCCCAAACTATAATATCTAACAAATAAATGATAAATATACATACTTATATTCGTTATATAATATTACAATCGACTCTCAATAATTCGAATGTTTCGATAATTCGAACTCTTCAGCTATTAACTTCGGTAAATCGAAAAAATGCTGTGTATTTTGATACGCTCGATAACTCGAAATCCTTTTCTTAACAAGAGGGGGAGAGAATGTTCTATAATTCGAACTAGGCCACTTCCTTAGAATTTTTCTTAGAAAAAAAAACATTCTTAATTTTTTTAATTAGGTATGTTATTATCAATTGCAATTTTAATACTTATGTAATTTTTTTGTTCTTTTTTATGTTTTTCATTATTTTTACTTTTTTACTTGAGGCTATATACATGGTGTCCCGTATCACAACGATAAACCGTGAACAGGGAATAGGGCAATTTACGACGGTCCAGAACGTAAAAAAATTTTTTAATAAAAGACTCATAGTTTTCGAGTTATAGGCATATTTTTGAAAATTGTGAAAATCGCTATCCTGCCCTAAATATCGAGATGGTACGGCTACAAATTTACATATTTTATTATTTAACCAAATTTATCGCGCGGAGAATTTACCACTGCTCGAAGCCCCTAAAACCTTAGTAAATTGGATATTGAATTGTATCTAAGTTTCCGAGATTGGCTCGTGATCCCGGCTTCTTTTCCTTCTACTCTGTTCTTTTCACGATGGAGGGGCCAGCCCATACAGGCCTTTAGGGGATCCACCTTCTGGTGTATCTCCTTCTCACATCAATATCATTAAAAAAAAAAAAAAAATTCTAATTTTTGTTACGCAATCCTGAATAATCCTGCTATTAACCAGAATTCAAAATAAAATCTTAACTACTATACTTTTGGAGAAAAAAAAATATTTTTGCCGAACTTATGTTTTAAAAAATTTTGATCATTTAACTTTGAATCATCTTTAATGTAAAAAAAGTCTACTATTAGCATAGACATTAATATTATAATAGCTATTAATAATGCCATCAATAGCCAAAGATTAGGTCAATTAAGATTTGACATAATTGATTAATATATTAAATAAAAAAACACAATCAAAATATGTTTTTAAATGAGCTAATTTTGCCAAAACAATATCAATATTTTTTTACTTTATTTTCTAAAGAAGCAAGTACAAAGTGCTGTACCATTTTGAAATCTTGACTAAATGGGCCAATTTTTTAAATAACTAAAGCCATGTTAATAGTAGACTTTTTTTACATTAAAGATGATTCAAAGTTAAATGATCAAAATTTTTTAAAATTTAAGTCCGTCAAAAATATTTTATTTTTCCAAAAGTATAGTACTTAATTTTTTATTTTGAATTCTTGTCAATAGCAGAATTATTCAGGATTGCCTAACAAAAATTAGAATTATAAAATATGAAAATTAATAGCCACAGCATTCAAATATTTAGAGCAGGGTAGCGATTTTCACGGTTTTCAAAAAAACGCCCATAACTCGAAAACTAAGAGAGTTTTATTTAATTTTTTTTTTATTTTGGACAATCCTGAACTCACCTATCTCGTGTTCACGTTTGATCATTGACTTTTGGGACACACTGTATAGGAATATTTATTTATTTTTGAATAGACTGTCAATACAAGTACAGTATACAAAAAGTTTTTTAGAATTACAAAATTGTGATTCTCATGCATTAGAAGTACAACAAAGAACAAAAGGACACAAATATACAAATATATCTTAAGTTTATAAAGATTAATAGTTAAAGTTAAGATTTTTTTCTTTTCTTTAACATAAAAAAGAGAACAAAAGAACAACACACAAATACAAAAATTATCTTAATTCACAAATTATAAATTATGCCTGCAACTCGTCCAGTCTATAGAGATTTAGAGTTAGCAAGAAGCATTTTAGTTTTGTCTTCAAAAGAAAGAGCGTTGGCAAACTCTTAATTTCTAAAGGTACCTTATTGTAAATTTTTATGACGTTATTAACTGGACTTTTTAATGTCACAGACAAACAACTGGCATTTATCCTCAGATCATTCCTGCATCTAGTGTTATATTCGTGACTAAAGATATTTTTATGAAAAAGTTCTGGGTGTTTTTTTAGAAATAAAACACTTTCCATAACGCAGACGTCATATACAGTTAGAATATTCAATTCTTGGAAGATACTTTTGCAGTGAGTTCTCGGTCCCGCCCCTACAATAGCTCTAACACACCTTTTTTGTGCAGTAAACAATCTAGCAACATGTGTAGACCCTCCCCAAATTACTATACCATATCTCAAACTGGATTCAACATAGGCATAATAAATATTTAAGAGAACCCTCAGAGGAACCGTATGTCGAAGAGTGCGGATCAGAAAACCATATTTATTGACCCTTTGTATAATCATATTGATGTGATTACTCCAGCTTAGATGTCTGTCAATATTTAGTCCCAAGAACTTCACCTCGTCTATAATTCTGATTGCTCCGAAATCATTCAAGTCTAAATTATGTTGTACGGATCCATATTCTCCAAACCGTATGTTTTGAGTCTTTTCTTAACTGGAGGCTGTTCTCCTTAAACCACTGCGACACGCCAAGTAACGATGTATTCACGGTCGATGAAAGAAGTAGCTCGTTTTTCCCCCCATAAACTATTGCTGTGTCGTCAGCAAAGAGTAACACATTTTCTTCTGCTACGATCAAGTCGTTAATATATACAATGAATAGCAGTGGCCCAAGCACTGACCCTTGTGGAACCCCTCTATATAAACTACCGCTTTCCGATCTCACTGTTTGGTATTTTCCATTTTCTATGACAGTAACCTGAACATGTTGTCTACGGTCAGCAAGATAAGATTTAATTAAATTTAGTCCATTTCCCCTGACTCCCATCTTAAAAAGTTTATCGCATAGCAGTTCATGATGGACACAATCGAAAGCCTTCGATAGATCAAACAATGAGAGCAAATTCAGACTTTTGCTGTTCCAAGAACTGATAATATTGTTAATGGCTTTAAAAACAGCCAAACTCGTCGAAGAGCCTGACCTGAAACCGTGTTGACTATCTGAGATTAAGTTAAACCTTTCAAAATAGTCATTTAATCTTTTATAAATAACTTTTTCAAAAATTTTTGAAACATTGCTCAACAGTGAGACCGGACGATAGTTATCTATGCAGTGCTTGTCCCCTTTTTTAAATATTGGCTTAATTACAGCTGTCTTTAACAAATCCGGAAAAACACCTTGCTGCAAGGAAAGGTTGATCATATGGCACAAAGGTGATATTAAATAACCCGAATACTGCTTCAAAATGCGAACAGGTATCTCATCCCATCCATAAGATGAGCTATTCTTTAATGACATTATTATTTTATATATCTCAAGTTCTGTACTAGGGGTCACAAACAAACTGTTGGAGCCGTTATAGATATTGTATTCAGACTTAAACGTTGGTTCATCCAAATGTAGTTTTTTCGTAACATTCAAGTAAAATTCATTAAATTCATTTGCTATCGTGGTCAGATCTGAAACTTCTTCGTTATTAATTTTAAAAAATCCCGGAAGCCCGCTTTCATTATTTCTATCAGAATGATTGTTTTGTTTAATAATATTCCATATTGCCGTAGATTTATTTCTAGCTCCATCAATAATCTTTGTGTAATGATTCTTTTTGCAAATCCTAGCCTCATGTTTTATTCTTTTACAAATTAGTTTATATTCACTTCTGATGTTTGTAGTATCCCAATTTTGTTTTTCAAAAAATTTAAGAGTTTGATATAATTTTCTTTTAGTTTTAGATAATTTACAAATATCACCTGTGACCCAATTTCGACTTTTATCCGTTCCAAAATTCGAATAAACCAGTTTTTTAGGGAATGCCACGTTGAAATAATAAATGAAATTTTCGTGAAACATTTTATAGCAATCATTTACATCTCTGCCGTTAAAGACGGACCCCCAGCTCTCCCCACTAATCAATGATTCAAATATTAAATTATTCTCTTCCGTAAACAGTCTGGAATGCTTCCAAGACTTTTTCATTTGGGCTGCTTTAGCAGTTCTAAAATCAACCAAAAGTGCAAGATGATCTGATAATAAGGTATCAACAGTTTGAGCACATGTAACATCAGCATTGAATTTAACAATAATATTATCTATTAATGTTTCACTGTTTTCGGTAATCCTAGTTGGATCAGAAACAGTAGTTCTTAAATTAAAACACTCTATTAGATTCACAAATTGTCTAATTTTAACATCATTTACATTTAAAAAATTTATATTAAAGTCTGCACAAATAAATATGTCAAATTTAGGGTTGTTTGATAGAACAGTTAACAATTCTTCCATTTTTTCCATAAACGAGCTAAAATCACTTTGGGGTGATCTATAAATTGATACAATAATAATATTCAATAGTCTACATTTGACAGCACAACACTCAAAAATCTTCTCCGCCGATAGCACGCATATTTCTTCCATCGTGTCACAAAAGAATGTCGGCTTAGCATAAATTGCTACACCTCCATGGATAAATTCCTTTCTGCAAAATTCTGCTACCAAATTATAGTCTAGTATTCCAACCATCATTATTTCCGTTCCTGTCAGCCAATGTTCACATAGGCACACAAAGTCAGGTTTTTCATTTGTCAAAAATAATTCAAATTCTTCTATTTTGTTTCTTAAGCATTGTATGTTTAAGTGCAAGATCTTATTTGTCCTTTGTGTAATATATTCCTTAGAATCACTTTTATTTTTTTTCTTCAGCATTTTCTTTTGGTTTACCACGAAAAAACTGTCTGATTGTAGTTCCCGTTGGCCACACTGATGGTTCCATTGCCTTTTTAAAATTAACCTCATTTATCGTTACTTTAAAAGAAGAGTAATATTGAGGAAACTTTGACGTTAATTTTTCACCTTGAGCCTCAGGAAATAACGGTTTCAGAAATTCAATCACATCGTTTACTTCAGTATTTGGATGAAGCTTACTTACATGAATAAATTTGACCCTTGGTACAGCCTTCAAATTTTTGTTCCCATCGCTTCCATCACCTATCACTATTGTAGTCCTTTCTTTTCTTTTTTCTTTTTTGTGATTAACTTTTTTCAATTTTGATTTAACATCCTCGTGTTCCGGATCCACTTTGTTATTTGAATTCGGAGCGTCTACTTTATCATTGCTTATTTCATCACTGTTATATTCATCTTTACTTCTCGGGTTGCCTCTAGATGGCGGCACCTGTCTCTTTAGGTCAATCAATTTAAAAGAATCATTATTATTTTTTAACAATTCATTTATCGTTTCCTGGTCCCTAATACGAGCTTCCAGATGAAAAACAAGCCTCTTCATCACGTCGAACTCGGAACCAGGTTGATCTGCATCACTTGACCTCAGGACGCTTTCATCCTTAGGCCTGTCATTAACTTCTTCCAATCCATTCTCCTGTCCATCATGAGACAGATCTGGAATCTTCTCTTTCAGTGCATTCAGAAAATCACTCGATTTAATTTGAGCGGGTATAACTTTGTAAACTATCAAGTTCAAAAGATTAACCTTCTTTAATTTGTTAAGCTCATTATACAACGCTTTATCATCAACCGCCATTTTGGATAATCTGTCGATCGATAGTAGCGTGATCTTGCGGCAAATTCACTGAACGAGCATAAAAAATCCAAGTTGAATTTTTAGGTTATGTCGATTTTTAAAGATGTTTAATTCGGGATAAAAATTAATTAATCCAATATGATAATATAATTTTTATCTCAGAATACCTTGGGGACACTGTTAGTATCTTTCACTGAAATTTTTCTTGAGATGCCTGCTGGAAAACGTTGAATTCGATGAATGTTTTCTGGAGGGCAAAAAAAGCATGTATATATATGTAAGCTCATACATATTTACAAAGATATAATAAAAACTCTTAATAATTCGAATTTTTTTCTTTCCTCTTGATAATTCAAACTTCTTGATAATCCGAAGTCTCGATAATTCGAATTTTTCTTGTAGTCCATTGGATTTCGAATTATCGAGAGTCGACTGTTTATGTATATGTTTATTTGAATAAAGCAGAGGGCAACCTCATTGATTTACCTATATAAACTCGACTATCTTAAAAATTTGAAAATTGCGTACCTAGTCTTGGAAAAGTTTTCATTTTTTTCTATAAATTCTTTAGTTTGCATTTTCATTTCAATTCGGAATTTGAATTCAACTCAAATGCCTCTGTGAAATATTCCCCAGCCCTATTGGCCTCTTACTATTATACATCCTCGAAGAGAATTCATCTGGGTATAATAAATTGCTTTGTCTAGTGAATTAGAAATTTTAATTTATCTAATCTGAAATGGAATATCTCTAGCGAAACATTCATTAAATTTCCATCAAAGGTATAGATCCAGTCGCGCCGGATGCGTGGGAGGAGTTATTCAATAATTCTATGGAAATATATATACCTATATATACCATCATAGTATATAATACTATACTATATATATAGTATGTATCTATATAAATGAACGGTTCAAATATCAAATAAAAGCTCTTTCAACATATTAAAAGTGATACATTAATAAAAAAAAACATTTTTAATTTGTAATTAATGAGATAGTCATTCGATTGTATGGAACGGTGAACACATTATATGAAATAGAAATGTTATAAAAAGTAACGTGGTCAGTAATTATTTTGTCAATATAATAGGGGTTTTAAGAATTTAGGTTAAATGACATACATATTTAAAAATAAATTGACACGTTCTGATGTGGCCATCCACTTGACTTTACCATACACTTATGGTTGAGTTTGGTTCAAGGGCCTAGATTTTCATTTTTTAACCTCCGCCCTTCCATTTTGGGGGGTTTGTTTTAGCATTTTTAATGTTCTGGGGGCCCACTGATTGCTTACAAAATTTGGTTGAGTTTGCTCAAATGGCCTAGATTCTTATTTTATGACCCTCTGCCCCTAATTTTGGAGCCAGAAAAAAAGAATATTTTCGTTATTATAGGTTCATTTTATAGTATATTTCATTTTTCTAGTTTTTTTAGTTTTAAAATATTATAATTTTAATTTTTAACCCCCCTCCACCCCCTTTAATTTTGGGTCGATATGCACCAAAATTATGTGTGAAATTTGGTTTTGATATTCACACTAGTTTTTGAGCTAGCTCGTCCATAAAATTTGGTAACACACAGACTAACTAACAGACTAACTAACTAACAGACATGTTGACAAAACAATTATTATCTCGAAAAATATATTCGATATTTTTCGATGTTCACTTATTAGGGCTTTTTTGTAGACCGAAATCCCATGGTTTCGCCAAATTTTTTTAATCAAAATAGTTTCAGCCGTTTTTGAGATATTTCGAAAAAAAGAAGCAAAAAAAACTTTTTTCATGCACGATTACAATACTTGACCATACCCTGTATGGTCAAGTAAACAATAAAATTTTTTTTTTTTTTTTAATGATATTGATGTGAGAAGGAGATACACCAGAAGGTCCATCCCCTAAAGGCCTGTATGGCCTGGCCCCTCCATCGTGAAAAGAATAAAGTAGAAGGAAAAGAAGCCGGGATCACGAGCCAATCTCAGAAACTTAGATATAATCCAATATCCAATTTACTAAAGTTTTAGGGGCTTTGAGCAGTGGTAAATTCTCCGCGCGATAAATTAGGTTAAATTTATCTCCCACTAAAAATATACCTGTTAGATAAAATAATTAATATCAGCTCGGCGGAATTTAGAAATATGAATGAATAACTATTTATTTAGGCAAGGAGACAATAAATGAGTGTGTCTTAAATTTAAAAATTTATTTATAACGAAACTATGTTTTTTTCACAAATCAATTCCTGTGAATCAATTGTAATAGACTGATGAATAGGGCAGTAGTAGCTTAGGTTTCTGCCGCCCGGGGCAGATGCCAGATTTGCTGCCCTCTCACTCATTCACACATAGAATTTTCAATAAAATTTCATTTTACCCCAAACCTTAAAATTTTTAGAAACTAGAAAAAATATTTAATGATATAACATGTTCATTTATTATCCAAAAACGATATAATTACTTTAAGGATATTTAATATTGAATTTAAATATAAATTTAAGGATATCTATTATTTTAAAAATAAAAGCAAATAAATAGTTTTTAAGGTGTTTGGTGTTGGTACTTGGTGAAACATTTTTTTAAATTATTGGATAAAAAATACTTGGTAGGTTTCACATTAAGATATAAAAATAAAATGAATTTATTTTTGTAGAGTCTTTAATCTCGATATATATATTTCGGGTGACTAACCCAACTTCAGGAGCAACAGAATGTAACTGTAACACACTTTTTTTTTTAATACTTATTTGAAAGTATTATTTTGTTTATTATTATTTTTTTGCTTTTAAGCATGTTAATGATCCTTCCGCAGGTTCACCTACGGAAACCTTGTTACGACTTTTACTCCCTCTAAATGATCAAGTTTGGTCATCTTTTTAGTAGCATCGGGAGCATTATGAATAACGCTATCGCGCATCACTAAATCATTCAATCAGTAGTAGCGACGGGCGGAGTGTAAATTATTGTATAAAAAAAAGTTACATTCTGTTGGTCCTAAAGATGGATTAGTCACCCGAAATATATATATATATCGAGATAAAAGACTCTACAAAAATAAATTCGTTTTATTTTTATATCTTAATGTGAAACCTACCAAGTATTTTTTTATCCAATAATTTTAAGTAAATAAATATTTTGTGAGATATTAATTTACTATGAGTTAGGTTTTCTAGGTCACTTGTTTCACGTTAAAATTAATATCTCACAAAATATTTATTTACTTTTATCTTTATTACCTTACACTAACACCACAATCCCTATTAATGATTTATTATTTGTTGAAAATAATAAAAAAATTATTGAAATTGCTGAATATTGTGAAATAAATAGTTTGTTCACTAAACAAAATTATGAAAGATATTAATTTGACGATGGTAATAGATTCAAATTCACAAGAAAATCATAAGTTGGTGTCATCTATTAAATCCGATGGAATGGGATATTTTTAATTATATGTCAGAGGGGTTGTTTTTCACCCCCTCGGGAATTGAACCCGAGTGCCAGTAACAGCAATCCGGGCCATCTGGTTCACCTGCGGGATGTGAACCTCTCTGACATATGTACAGGCGTAACAATATTCCATTCCATCGGATTTAATAGATGACACCAACTTATGATTTTCTTGTAAATTTGAATCTATTACGATCGGCAAATTAATATCTTTCATATTAAATTAGGAAAAGTCATTCCATTGTCATTCGAATTTTGAATCTCTTCAAAATTTGAAACACTCAACGACCTTTATTTAAATTATATGGCTTGGCTATATGTTTAAATTTAGAATCACTATATCGCGAAATTTTAGAAATTAAGATAACAATCTTTCATTACATTTAAATCACATTTTACAGGCTCCTATAATATATTAGAAATAAAAATAAAATACATTTTTAAAATTCAAATTTAATTTTCCTAGTCTAACTGACAGCAAATTTTTGTTGATTTCAAAAAAAAAAAAAAAATGGATTTTTTTATCTTAAAGACGCGCTCATATGCTCGAAGTTAAGAAACTTTTTTCTAAAATCTGCCGCTCCTTTCAGCGTACCGCCCGGAGCAAGTGCCCCCATGCCCCCCCGCTATGCTACTGCAAGAGGGCAAAGCCCTCGAAACTATAGTATCGTTATGAAAAAAAAAAAAAATTATTTCTCCAGCAGAAGCACACTCTTTTATTGTCCCCTTTAATTTATAAAAATTCTGCTACTCTCAGCAAAAAGAAACTTTCAATTGAATAACTATTTATAAATATTTTCTGTTAGATTAGAATACAACTTAATTGAGTTCAAAAATTAATAAATAAAATAATTTTCATTCATTTAAAGAAAAGAAGAGTTCAATTTAAGAATTGTTTAAGAAATAATGCAAATGTAACATCTGTTTGCCTATCAATGGGAGTGAATTATTTAAAATTCAAGTAGCTGTGAATGGCATTTCCTTTTTTCATCCAAAACATCATCTGCCTGAGGGATCGTACCTATGGATTTTATTCATCAGCCCGACCAGAAGAAAAGCCCCTCTTTTAAAGCTACGTTTACATTGTCTATTGTAAACCCTCTTACAATAGCGCTACCTTTCACGACTATATACAACGGTAGATTTTGAATCTGGCCTAATTCTAATAAAATTTTCCTATTCTATAAAATAGAAAACAAAAAATTTGATAAAAAAAA